>CAWWDY010002665.1:0-23294 GCA_963942605.1 Poecilus cupreus | reverse complement strand
CACGACAGAAACATGAATATGACAGTTTAAATACTTGAAAAACGGTGTTTTTGTTTGCTTTTGTATGCTTAAAACAGCATTTTTATCTTGCTTTCACCAACATTAGCTTATTATACACGACAAAAAACATGAATATGACAGTTTAAAATACTTGAAAACAGCATTTTGTGTGTTTTTGCAAGTTAAAAACAGCTATTTTATCTTGATTTTGCAAACATAAGCCATTACACACGACATATACGTGAATAAGACAATTTATATACTTGAAAACGGTGTTTTTGTATTTTTTTTGCATGCCTAAAACAACATTTTTATCTTGCTTTCACTAACATTAGCTATTATGCACGACACAAACATAAATATGACAGTTTAAGTACTTGAAAACGGTGTTTTGTTTGCTTTTGCATGCTTAAAACAGCATTTTTATCTTGCTTTCACCAACATAAGCCATTACACACGACATATACATGAATATGACAGTTTATATACTTGAAAACGGTGTTTTGTATGCTTTTGCATGCTTAAAACAGCAATTTTATCTTGCTTTCACCAACATTAACTATTATACACGACAGAAACATGAATATGACAGTTTTAATACTTGAAAAACAGCATTTTTTATGTTTTTGCAAGCTGAAAACAGCTATTTTATTTTGATTTTGCAAACATAAGCCATTACACACAACATATTCATGAATATGACAGTTTAAATACTTGAAAACGGTGTTTTGTATGCTTTTGCATGCTTAAAACAGCATTTTAATCTTGCTTTCACCAACATTAGCTATTATACACGACAGAAACATGAATATGACAGTTTAAATACTTAAAAACGGTGTTTTGTATGCTTTTGCATGCTTAAAACAGCATTTATATCTTGCTTTCACCAACATTAGCTATTATACACGACAGAAACATGAATATGACAGTTTAAATACTTGAAAACGGTGTTTTGTATTTTTTTGCATGCCTAAAACAACATTTTTATCTTGCTTTCACTAACATTAGCTATTATGCACGACACAAACATGAATATGACAGTTTAAGTACTTGAAAACGGTGTTTTGTTTGCTTTTGCATGCATAAAACAGCATTTTTATCTTGCTTTCACCAACATTAACTATTATACACGACAGAAACTTGAAAATGACAGTTTAAATACTTGAAAACAGCATTTTGTATGTTTTTGCAAGCTGAAAACAGCTATTTTATCTTGATTTTGCAAACATAAGCCATTACACACGACATATACAAGAATATGACAGTTTATATACTTGAAAACGGTGTTTTGTATGCTTTTGCATGAATAAAACAGCATTTTTATCTTGCTTTCGCCAACATTAGCTATTATACACGACAGAAACATGAATATGACAGTTTAAATACTTAAAAACAGCATTTTGTATGTTTTTGCAAGCTGAAAACAGCTATTTTATCTTGATTTTGCAAACATAAGCAATTACACACAACATATACATGAATATGACAGTTTAAATACTTGAAAACTGTGTTTTGTATGCTTTTGCATGCTTAAAACAGCATTTTTATCTTGCTTTCACCAACATTAGCTATTATACACGACAAAAACATGAATATGACAGTTTAAATACCAGAAAACATCATTTTGTGTGTTTTTGCAAGCTGAAAACAGCTATTTTATCTTGATTTTGCAAACATAAGCCATTACACACGACATATACATGAATATGACAGTTTATATACTTGAAAACGGTGTTTTGTATGCTTTTGTATGTTTAAAACAGCATTTTTATCTTGCTTGCACCAACATTAGCTATTATACACGACAGAAACTTGAATATGACAGTTTAAATACTTGAAAACAGCATTTTGTATGTTTTTGCAAGCTGAAAACAGCTATTTTATCTTGATTTTGCAAACATAAGCCATTACACACGACAAATACATGAATATGACAGTTTAAATACTTGAAAACGGTGTTTTGTATGCTTTTGCATGCATAAAACAGCATTTTTATCTTGCTTTCGCCAACATTAGCTATTATTCACGACAGAAACATGAATATGACAGTTTAAATTCTTGAAAACAACATTTTTTATGTTTTTGCAAGCTGAAAACAGCTATTTTATCTTAATTTTGCAAACATAAGCCATTACACACGACAAAAACATGAATATGACAGTTTAAATATTTAAAAACGGTGTTTTGTATGCTTTTGCATGCTTAAAACAGCATTTTTATCTTGCTTTCACCAACATTAGCTATTATACACGACAGAAACATGAATATGACAGTTTAAATACTTAAAAACGGTGTTTTGTATGCTTTTGCATGCTTAAAACAGCATTTATATCTTGCTTTCACCAACATTAGCTATTATACACGACAGAAACATGAATATGACAGTTTAAATACTTGAAAACGGTGTTTTGTATTTTTTTGCATGCCTAAAACAACATTTTTATCATGCTTTCACTAACATTAGCTATTATGCACGACACAAACATGAATATGACAGTTTAAGTACATTAACTATTATACACGACAGAAACATGAATATGACAGTTTAAATACTTGAAAACAGCATTTTGTATGTTTTTGCAAGCTGAAAACAAATATTTTATTTTGATTTTGCAAACATAAGCCATTACACACAACATATACATGAATATGACAGTTTAAATACTTGAAAACGGTGTTTTGTATGCTTTTGCATGCTTAAAACAGCATTTTTATCTTGCTTTCACCAACATTAGCTATTATACACGACAGAAACATGAATATGACAGTTTAAATACTTGAAAACGGTGTTTTGTATGCTTTTGCATGCTTAAAACAGCATTTTTATCTTGCTTTCACCAACATTAGCTATTATACACGACAGAAACATGAATATGACAGTTTAAATACTTAAAAACGGTGTTTTGTATGCTTTTGCATGCTTAAAACAGCATTTATATCTTGCTTTCACCAACATTAGCTATTATACACGACAGAAACATGAATATGACAGTTTAAATACTTGAAAACGGTGTTTTGTATTTTTTTGCATGCCTAAAACAACATTTTTATCTTGCTTTCACTAACATTAGCTATTATGCACGACACAAACATGAATATGACAGTTTAAGTACTTGAAAACGGTGTTTTGTTTGCTTTTGCATGCTTAAAACAGCATTTTTATCTTGCTTTCACCAACATTAACTATTATACACGACAGAAACTTGAAAATGACAGTTTAAATACTTGAAAACAGCATTTTGTATGTTTTTGCAAGCTGAAAACAGCTATTTTATCTTGATTTTGCAAACATAAGCCATTACACACGACATATACAAGAATATGACAGTTTATATACTTGAAAACGGTGTTTTGTATGCTTTTGCATGAATAAAACAGCATTTTTATCTTGCTTTCGCCAACATTAGCTATTATACACGACAGAAACATGAATATGACAGTTTAAATACTTAAAAACAGCATTTTGTATGTTTTTGCAAGCTGAAAACAGCTATTTTATCTTGATTTTGCAAACATAAGCAATTACACACAACATATACATGAATATGACAGTTTAAATACTTAAAAACTGTGTTTTGTATGCTTTTGCATGCTTAAAACAGCATTTTTATCTTGCTTTCACCAACATTAGCTATTATACACGACAAAAACATGAATATGACAGTTTAAATACCAGAAAACATCATTTTGTGTGTTTTTGCAAGCTAAAAACAGCTATTTTATCTTGATTTTGCAAACATAAGCCATTACACACGACATATACATGAATATGACAGTTTATATACTTGAAAACGGTGTTTTGTATGCTTTTGTATGTTTAAAACAGCATTTTTATCTTGCTTGCACCAACATTAGCTATTATACACGACAGAAACTTGAATATGACAGTTTAAATACTTGAAAACAGCATTTTGTATGTTTTTGCAAGCTGAAAACAGCTATTTTATCTTGATTTTGCAAACATAAGCCATTACACACGACAAATACATGAATATGACAGTTTAAATACTTGAAAACGGTGTTTTGTATGCTTTTGCATGCATAAAACAGCATTTTTATCTTGCTTTCGCCAACATTAGCTATTATTCACGACAGAAACATGAATATGACAGTTTAAATTCTTGAAAACAACATTTTTTATGTTTTTGCAAGCTGAAAACAGCTATTTTATCTTAATTTTGCAAACATAAGCCAGTACACACGACAAAAACATGAATATGACAGTTTAAATATTTAAAAACGGTGTTTTGTATGCTTTTGCATGCTTAAAACAGCATTTTTATCTTGCTTTCACCAACATTAGCTATTATACACGACAGAAACATGAATATGACAGTTTAAATACTTAAAAACGGTGTTTTGTATGCTTTTGCATGCTTAAAACAGCATTTATATCTTGCTTTCACCAACATTAGCTATTATACACGACAGAAACATGAATATGACAGTTTAAATACTTGAAAACGGTGTTTTGTATTTTTTTGCATGCCTAAAACAACATTTTTATCATGCTTTCACTAACATTAGCTATTATGCACGACACAAACATGAATATGACAGTTTAAGTACATTAACTATTATACACGACAGAAACATGAATATGACAGTTTAAATACTTGAAAACAGCATTTTGTATGTTTTTGCAAGCTGAAAACAAATATTTTATTTTGATTTTGCAAACATAAGCCATTACACACAACATATACATGAATATGACAGTTTAAATACTTGAAAACGGTGTTTTGTATGCTTTTGCATGCTTAAAACAGCATTTTTATCTTGCTTTCACCAACATTAGCTATTATACACGACAGAAACATGAATATGACAGTTTAAATACTTAAAAACAGCATTTTGTATGTTTTTGCAAGCTGAAAACAGCTATTTTATCTTAATTTTGCAAACATAAGCAATTACACACAACATATACATGAATATGACAGTTTAAATACTTGAAAACTGTGTTTTGTATGCTTTTGCATGCTTAAAACATCATTTTTGTCTTGCTTTCACCAACATTAGCTATTATACACGACAGAAACATGAATATGACAGTTTAAATACTTGAAAACGGTGTTTTGTTTGCTTTTGTATGCTTAAAACAGCATTTTTATCTTGCTTTCACCAACATTAGCTATTATACACGACAAAAACATGAATATGACAGTTTAAATACTTGAAAACAGCATTTTGTGTGTTTTTGCAAGTTAAAAACAGCTATTTTATCTTGATTTTGCAAACATAAGCCATTACACACGACATATACATGAATAAGACAATTTATATACTTGAAAACGGTGTTTTGTATTTTTTTGCATGCCTAAAACAACATTTTTATCTTGCTTTCACTAACATTAGCTATTATGCACGACACAAACATGAATATGACAGTTTAAGTACTTGAAAACGGTGTTTTGTTTGCTTTTGCATGCTTAAAACAGCATTTTTATCTTGCTTTCACCAACATAAGCCATTACACACGACATATACATGAATATGACAGTTTATATACTTGAAAACGGTGTTTTGTATGCTTTTGCATGCTTAAAACAGCAATTTTATCTTGCTTTCACCAACATTAACTATTATACACGACAGAAACATGAATATGACAGTTTTAATACTTGAAAACAGCATTTTTTATGTTTTTGCAAGCTGAAAACAGCTATTTTATTTTGATTTTGCAAACATAAGCCTTTACACACAACATATTCATGAATATGACAGTTTAAATACTTGAAAACGGTGTTTTGTATGCTTTTGCATGCTTAAAACAGCATTTTTATCTTGCTTTCACCAACATTAGCTATTATACACGACAGAAACATGAATATGACAGTTTAAATACTTAAAAACGGTGTTTTGTATGCTTTTGCATGCTTAAAACAGCATTTATATCTTGCTTTCACCAACATTAGCTATTATACACGACAGAAACATGAATATGACAGTTTAAATACTTGAAAACGGTGTTTTGTATTTTTTTGCATGCCTAAAACAACATTTTTATCTTGCTTTCACTAACATTAGCTATTATGCACGACACAAACATGAATATGACAGTTTAAGTACTTGAAAACGGTGTTTTGTTTGCTTTTGCATGCTTAAAACAGCATTTTTATCTTGCTTTCACCAACATTAACTATTATACACGACAGAAACTTGAAAATGACAGTTTAAATACTTGAAAACAGCATTTTGTATGTTTTTGCAAGCTGAAAACAGCTATTTTATCTTGATTTTGCAAACATAAGCCATTACACACGACATATACATGAATATGACAGTTTATATACTTGAAAACGGAGTTTTGTATGCTTTTGCATGAATAAAACAGCATTTTTATCTTGCTTTCGCCAACATTAGCTATTATACACGACAGAAACATGAATATGACAGTTTAAATACTTAAAAACAGCATTTTGTATGTTTTTGCAAGCTGAAAACAGCTATTTTATCTTGATTTTGCAAACATAAGCAATTACACACAACATATACATGAATATGACAGTTTAAATACTTGAAAAATGTGTTTTGTATGCTTTTGCATGCTTAAAACAGCATTTTTATCTTGCTTTCACCAACATTAGCTATTATACACGACAGAAACATGAATATGACAGTTTAAATACTTGAAAACGGTGTTTTGTTTGCTTTTGTATGCTTAAAACAGCATTTTTATCTTGCTTTCACCAACATTAGCTATTATACACGACAAAAACATGAATATGACAGTTTAAATACCAGAAAACATCATTTTGTGTGTTTTTGCAAGCTGAAAACAGCTATTTTATCTTGATTTTGCAAACATAAGCCATTACACACGACATATACATGAATATGACAGTTTATATACTTGAAAACGGTGTTTTGTATGCTTTTGTATGTTTAAAACAGCATTTTTATCTTGCTTTCACCAACATTAGCTATTATACACGACAGAAACTTGAATATGACAGTTTAAATACTTGAAAACAGCATTTTGTATGTTTTTGCAAGCTGAAAACAGCTATTTTATCTTGATTTTGCAAACATAAGCCATTACACACGACAAATACATGAATATGACAGTTTAAATACTTGAAAACGGTGTTTTGTATGCTTTTGCATGCATAAAACAGCATTTTTATCTTGCTTTCGCCAACATTAGCTATTATTCACGACAGAAACATGAATATGACAGTTTAAATTTTTGAAAACAACATTTTTTATGTTTTTGCAAGCTGAAAACAGCTATTTTATCTTGATTTTGCAAACATAAGCCATTACACACGACAAAAACATGAATATCACAGTTTAAATATTTAAAAACGGTGTTTTGTATGCTTTTGCATGCTTAAAACAGCATTTTTATCTTGCTTTCACCAACATTGGCTATTTTACACGACAGAAACATGAATATGACAGTTTAAATATTTAAAAACGGTGTTTTGTATGCTTTTGCATGCTTAAAACAGCATTTATATCTTGCTTTCACCAACATTAGCTATAATACACGACAGAAACATGAATATGACAGTTTAAATACTTGAAAACGGTGTTTTGTATTTTTTTGCATGCCTAAAACTACATTTTTATCATGCTTTCACTAACATTAGCTATTATGCACGACACAAACATGCATATGACAGTTTAAGTACACTAACTATTATACACGACAGAAACATGAATATGACAGTATAAATACTTAAAAACAGCATTTTGTATTTTTTTGCAAGCTGAAAACAGCTATTTTATTTTGATTTTGCACACATAAGCCATTACATACAACATATACATGAATATGACAGTTTAAATACTTGAAAACGGTGTTTTGTATGCTTTTGCATGCTTAAAACAGCATTTTTATCTTGCTTTCACCAACATTAGCTATTATACACGACAGAAACATGAATATGACAGTTTATATACTTGAAAACTGCATTTTGTATGTTTTTGCAAGCTGAAAACAGCTTTTTATCTTGATTTTGCAAACATAAGCCATAACACACGACATATACATGAATATGACAGTTTAATTACTTCAAAACGGTGTTTTGTATGATTTTGCATGCTTAAAACAGCATTTTTATCTTGCTTTCACCAACATTAGCTATTATACACGACAGAAACATGAATATGACAGTTTAAATACTTGAAAGAAGCATTTTGTATGTTTTTGCAAGCTGAAAACAACTATTTTATCTTGATTTTGCAAACATAAGCCATTACACACGACATATACATGAATATGACAGTTTAAATACTTGAAAACTGTGTTTTGTATGCTTTTGCATGCTTAAAACAGCATTTTTATCTTGCTTTCACCAACATTAGCTATTATACACGACAGAAACATGAATATGACAGTTTAAATACTTGAAAACGGTGTTTTGTTTGCTTTTGTATGCTTAAAACAGCATTTTTATCTTGCTTTCACCAACATTAGCTATTATACACGACAAAAACATGAATATGACATTTTAAATTCTTGAAAACAACATTTTTTATGTTTTTGCAAGCTGAAAACAGCTATTTTATCTTGATTTTGCAAACATAAGCCATTAAACACGACAAAAACATGAATATGACAGTTTAAATATTTAAATACGGTGTTTTGTATGCTTTTGCATGCTTAAAACAGCATTTTTATCTTGCTTTCACCAGCATTAGCTATTATACACGACAGAAACATGAATATGACAGTTTAAATACTTAAAAACGGTGTTTTGTATGCTTTTGCATGCTTAAAACAGCGTTTAAATACTTAAAAACGGTGTTTTGTATGCTTTTGCATGCTTAAAACAGCATTTATATCTTGCTTTCACCAACATTAGCTATTATACACGACAGAAACATGAATATGACAGTTTAAATACTTGAAAACGGTGTTTGTATTTTTTTGCATGCCTAAAACAACATTTTTATCATGCTTTCACTAACATTAGCTATTATGCACGACACAAACATGAATATGACAGTTTAAGTACATTAACTATTATACACGACAGAAACATGAATATGACAGTTTAAATACTTGAAAACAGCATTTTGTATGTTTTTGCAAGCTGAAAACAGCTATTTTATCTTGATTTTGCAAACATAAGCCATTACACACGACATGTACATGAATATGACAGTTTATATACTTGAAAACGGTGTTTTGTATGCTTTTGCATGCATAAAACAGCATTTTTATCTTGCTTTCGCCAACATTAGCTATTATACACGACAGAAACATGAATATGACAGATTAAATACTTAAAAACAGCATTTTGTATGTTTTTGCAAGCTGAAAACAGCTATTTTATCTTGATTTTGCAAACATAAGCAATTACACACAACATATACATGAATATGACAGTTTAAATACTTGAAAACTGTGTTTTGTATGCTTTTGCATGCTTAAAACAGCATTTTTATCTTGCTTTCACGCACATTAGCTATTATACACGACAGAAACATGAATATGACAGTTTAAATACTTGAAAACGGTGTTTTGTTTGCTTTTGTATGCTTAAAACAGCATTTTTATCTTGCTTTCACCAACATTAGCTATTATACACGACAAAAACATGAATATGACAGTTTAAATAATTGAAAACAGCATTTTGTGTGTTTTTGCAAGCTGAAAACAGCTATTTTATCTTGATTTTGCAAACATAAGCAATTACACACAACATATACATGAATATGACAGTTTAAATATTTGAAAACTGTGTTTTGTATGCTTTTGCATGCTTAAAACAGCATTTTTATCTTGCTTTCACCAACATTAGCTATTATACACGACAGAAACATGAATATCACAGTTTAAATACTTGAAAACGGTGTTTTGTTTGCTTTTGTATGCTTAAAACAGCATTTTTATCTTGCTTTCACCAACATTAGCTATTATACACGACAAAAACATGAATATGACAGTTTAAATACTCGAAAACAGCATTTTGTGTGTTTTTGCAAGCTAAAAACAGCTATTTTATCTTGATTTTGCAAACATAAGCCATTACACACGACATATACATGAATATGACAGTTTATATACTTGAAAACGGTGTTTTGTATTTTTTTGCATGCCTAAAACAACATTTTTATCTTGCTTTCACTAACATTAGCTATTATGCACGTCACAAACATGAATATGACAGTTTAAGTACTTGAAAACAATGTTTTGTTTGCTTTTGCATGCTTAAAACAGCATTTTTATCTTGCTTTCACCAACATAAGCCATTACACACGACATATACATGAATATGACAGTTTATATACTTGAAAACGGTGTTTTGTTTTTTTTTGCATGCCTAAAACAACATTTTTATCTTGCTTTCACGAACATTAGCTATTATGCACGACACAAACATGAATATGACAGTTTAAGTACTTGAAAACGGTGTTTTGTTTGCTTTTGCATGCTTAAAACAGCATTTTTATCTTGCTTTCACCAACATTAACTATTATACACGACAGAAACTTGAATATGACAGTTTAAATACTTGAAAACAGCATTTTGTATGTTTTTGCAAGCTGAAAACAGCTATTTTATCTTGATTTTGCAAACATAAGCCATTAAACACGACATATAAATGAATATGACAGTTTATATACTTGAAAACGGTGTTCAGTATGCTTTTGCATGCATAAAACAGCATTTTATCTTGCTTTCGCCAACATTAGCTATTATTCACGACAGAAAAATGAATATGACAGTTTAAATTCTTGAAAACAACATTTTTTATGTTTTTGCAAGCTGAAAACAGCTATTTTATCTTGATTTTGCAAACATAAGCCATTACACACGACAAAAACATGAATATGACAGTTTAAATATTTAAAAACGGTGTTTTGTATGCTCTTGCATGCTTAAAACAGCATTTTTATCTTGCTTTCACCAACATTAGCTATTATACACGACAGAAACATGAATATGAAAGTTTAAATACTTAAAAACGGTGTTTTGTATGCTTTTGCATGCTTAAAACAGCATTTATATCTTGCTTTCACCAACATTAGCTATTATACACGACAGAAACATGAATATGACAGTTTAAATACTTGAAAACGGTGTTTTGTATTTTTTTGCATGCCTAAAACAACATTTTTATCATGCTTTCACTAACATTAGCTATTATGCACGACACAAACATGAATATGACAGTTTAAGTACATTAACTATTATACACGACAGAAACATGAATATGACAGTTTAAATACTTGAAAACAGCATTTTGTATGTTTTTGCAAGCTGAAAACAACTATTTTATTTTGATTTTGCAAACATAAGCCATTACACACAACATATACATGAATATGTTAGTTTAAATACTTGAAAACGGTGTTTTGTATGCTTTTGCATGCTTAAAACAGCATTTTTATCTTGCTTTCACCAACATTAGCTATTATACACGACAGAAACATGAATATGACAGTTTAAATACTTAAAAACAGCATTTTGTATGTTTTTGCAAGCTGAAAACAGCTATTTTATCTTGATTTTGCAAACATAAGCAATTACACACAACATATACATGAATATGACAGTTTAAATACTTGAAAACTGTGTTTTGTATGCTTTTGCATGCTTAAAACAGCATTTTTATCTTGCTTTCACCAACATTAGCTATTATACACGACAGAAACTTGAATATGACAGTTTAAATGCTTGAAAACTGCATTTTGTATGTTTTTGCAAGCTGAAAACAGCTATTTTATCTTGATTTTGCAAACATTAGCCATTACACACGACAAATACATGAATATGACAGTTTAAATACTTGAAAACGGTGTTTTGTATGCTTTTGCATGCATAAAACAGCATTTTTATCTTGCTTTCGCCAACATTAGCTATTATTCACGACAGAAACATGAATATGACAGTTTAAATTTTTGAAAACAACATTTTTTATGTTTTTGCAAGCTGAAAACAGCTATTTTATCTTGATTTTGCAAACATAAGCCATTACACACGACAAAAACATGAATATGACAGTTTAAATATTTAAAAACGGTGTTTTGTATGCTTTTGCATGCTTAAAACAGCATTTTTATCTTGCTTTCACCAACATTAGCTATTATACACGACAGAAACATGAATATGACAGTTTAAATACTTAAAAACGGTGTTTTGTATGCTTTTGCATGCTTAAAACAGCATTTATATCTTGCTTTCACCAACATTAGCTATTATACACGACAGAAACATGAATATGACAGTTTAAATACTTGAAAACGGTGTTTTGTATTTTTTTGCATGCCTAAAACTACATTTTTATCATGCTTTCACTAACATTAGCTATTATGCACGACACAAACATGCATATGACAGTTTAAGTACATTAACTATTATACACGACAGAAACATGAATATGACAGTTTAAATACTTAAAAACAGCATTTTGTATTTTTTTGCAAGCTGAAAACAGCTATTTTATTTTGATTTTGCACACATAAGCCATTACACACAACATATACATGAATATGACAGTTTAAATACTTGAAAACGGTGTTTTGTATGCTTTTGCATGCTTAAAACAGCATTTTTATCTTGCTTTCACCAACATTAGCTATTATACACGACAGAAACATGAATATGACAGTTTATATACTTGAAAACAGCATTTTGTATGTTTTTGCAAGCTGAAAACAGCTTTTTATCTTGATTTTGCAAATATAAGCCATAACACACGACATATACATGAATATGACAGTTTAATTACTTCAAAACGGTGTTTTGTATGATTTTGCATGCTTAAAACAGCATTTTTATCTTGCTTTCACCAACATTAGCTATTATACACGACAGAAACATGAATATGACAGTTTAAATACTTGAAAGAAGCATTTTGTATGTTTTTGCAAGCTGAAAACAACTATTTTATCTTGATTTTGCAAACATAAGCCATTACACACGACATATACATGAATATGACAGTTTAAATACTTGAAAACTGTGTTTTGTATGCTTTTGCATGCTTAAAACAGCATTTTTATCTTGCTTTCACCAACACTAGCTATTATACACGACAGAAACATGAATATGACAGTTTAAATACTTGAAAACGGTGTTTTGTTTGCTTTTGTATGCTTAAAACAGCATTTTTATCTTGCTTTCACCAACATTAGCTATTATACACGACAAAAACATGAATATGACATTTTAAATTCTTGAAAACAACATATTTTATGTTTTTGCAAGCTGAAAACAGCTATTTTATCTTGATTTTGCAAACATAAGCCATTAAACACGACAAAAACATGAATATGACAGTTTAAATATTTAAAAACGGTGTTTTGTATGCTTTTGCATGCTTAAAACAGCATTTTTATCTTGCTTTCACCAGCATTAGCTATTATACACGACAGAAACATGAATATGACAGTTTAAATACTTAAAAACGGTGTTTTGTATGCTTTTGCATGTTTAAACCGCGTTTAAATACTTAAAAACGGTGTTTTGTATGCTTTTGCATGCTTAAAACAGCATTTATATCTTGCTTTCACCAACATTAGCTATTATACACGACAGAAACATGAATATGACAGTTTAAATACTTGAAAACGGTGTTTTGTATTTTTTTGCATGCCTAAAACAACATTTTTATCATGCTTTCACTAACATTAGCTATTATGCACGACACAAACATGAATATGACAGTTTAAGTACATTAACTATTATACACGACAGAAACATGAATATGACAGTTTAAATACTTGAAAACAGCATTTTGTATGTTTTTGCAAGCTGAAAACAGCTATTTTATTTTGATTTTGCAAACATAAGCCATTACACACGACATGTACATGAATATGACAGTTTATATACTTGAAAACGGTGTTTTGTATGCTTTTGCATGCATAAAACAGCATTTTTATCTTGCTTTCGCCAACATTAGCTATTATACACGACAGAAACATGAATATGACAGATTAAATACTTAAAAACAGCATTTTGTATGTTTTTGCAAGCTGAAAACAGCTATTTTATCTTGATTTTGCAAACATAAGCAATTACACACAACATATACATGAATATGACAGTTTAAATACTTGAAAACTGTGTTTTGTATGCTTTTGCATGCTTAAAACAGCATTTTTATCTTGCTTTCACCAACATTAGCTATTATACACGACAGAAACTTGAATATGACAGTTTAAATGCTTGAAAACAGCATTTTGTATGTTTTTGCAAGCTGAAAACAGCTATTTTATCTTGATTTTGCAAACATTAGCCATTACACACGACAAATACATGAATATGACAGTATAAATACTTGAAAACGGTGTTTTGTATGCTTTTGCATGCTTAAAACAGCATTTTTATTTTGCTTTCACCAACATTAGCTATTATACACGACAGAAACATGAATATGACAGTTTAAATACTTAAAAACGGTGTTTTGTATGCTTTTGCATGCTTAAAACAGCATTTATATCTTGCTTTCACCAACATTAGCTATTATACACGACAGAAACATGAATATGACAGTTTAAATACTTGAAAACGGTGTTTTGTATTTTTTTGCATGTCTAAAACTACATTTTTATCATGCTTTCACTAACAATAACTATTATGCACGACACAAACATGCATATGACAGTTTAAGTACATTAACTATTATACACGACAGAAACATGAATATGACAGTTTAAATACTTAAAAACAGCATTTTGTATTTTTTTGCAAGCTGAAAACAGCTATTTTATTTTGATTTTGCACACATAAGCCAATACACACAACATATACATGAATATGACAGTTTAAATACTTGAAAACGGTGTTTTGTATGCTTTTGCATGCTTAAAACAGCATTTTTATCTTGCTTTCACCAACATTAGCTATTATACACGACAGAAACATGAATATGACAGTTTATATACATGAAAACAGCATTTTGTATGTTTTTGAAAGCTGAAAACAGCTTTTTATCTTGATTTTGCAAACATAAGCCATAACACACGACATATACATGAATATGACAGTTTAATTACTTCAAAACGGTGTTTTGTATGATTTTGCATGCTTAAAACAGCATTTTTATCTTGCTTTCACCAACATTAGCTATTATACACGACAGAAACATGAATATGACAGTTTAAATACTTGAAAGAAGCATTTTGTATGTTTTTGCAAGCTGAAAACAACTATTTTATCTTGATTTTGCAAACATAAGCTATTACACACGACATATACATGAATATGACAGTTTAAATACTTGAAAACTGTGTTTTGTATGCTTTTGCATGCTTAAAACAGCATTTTTATCTTGCTTTCACCAACATTAGCTATTATACACGACAGAAACATGAATATGACAGTTTAAATACTTGAAAACGGTGTTTTGTTTGCTTTTGTATGCTTAAAACAGCATTTTTATCTTGCTTTCACCAACATTAGCTATTATACACGACAAAAACATGAATATGACATTTTAAATTCTTGAAAACAATATTTTTTATGTTTTTGCAAGCTGAAAACAGCTATTTTATCTTGATTTTGCAAACATAAGCCATTAAACACGACAAAAACATGAATATGACAGTTTAAATATTTAAAAACGGTGTTTTGTATGCTTTTGCATGCTTAAAACAGCATTTTTATCTTGCTTTCACCAGCATTAGCTATTATACACGACAGAAACATGAATATGACAGTTTAAATACTTAAAAACGGTGTTTTGTATGCTTTTGCATGCTTAAAACAGCGTTTAAATACTTAAAAACGGTGTTTTGTATGCTTTTGCATGCTTAAAACAGCATTTATATCTTGCTTTCACCAACATTAGCTATTATACACGACAGAAACATGAATATGACAGTTTAAATACTTGAAAACTGTGTTTTGTATTTTTTTGCATGCCTAAAACAACATTTTTATCATGCTTTCACTAACATTAGCTATTATGCACGACACAAACATGAATATGACAGTTTAAGTACATTAACTATTATACACGACAGAAACATGAATATGACAGTTTAAATACTTGAAAACAGCATTTTGTATGTTTTTGCAAGCTGAAAACAGCTATTTTATCTTGATTTTGCAAACATAAGCCATTACACACGACATGTACATGAATATGACAGTTTATATACTTGAAAACGGTGTTTTGTATGCTATTGCATGCATAAAACAGCATTTTTATCTTGCTTTCGCCAACATTAGCTATTATACACGACAGAAACATGAATATGACAGATTAAATACTTAAAAACAGCATTTTGTATGTTTTTGCAAGCTGAAAACAGCTATTTTATCTTGATTTTGCAAACATAAGCAATTACACACAACATATACATGAATATGACAGTTTAAATACTTGAAAACTGTGTTTTGTATGCTTTTGCATGCTTAAAACAGCATTTTTATCTTGCTTTCACGCACATTAGCTATTATACACGACAGAAACATGAATATGACAGTTTAAATACTTGAAAACGGTGTTTTGTTTGCTTTTGTATGCTTAAAACAGCATTTTTATCTTGCTTTCACCAACATTAGCTATTATACACGACAAAAACATGAATATGACAGTTTAAATAATTGAAAACAGCATTTTGTGTGTTTTTGCAAAATGAAAACAGCTATTTTATCTTGATTTTGCAAACATAAGCAATTACACACAACATATACATGAATATGACAGTTTAAATACTTGAAAACTGTGTTTTGTATGCTTTTGCATGCTTAAAACAGCATTTTTATCTTGCTTTCACCAACATTAGCTATTATACACGACAGAAACATGAATATCACAGTTTAAATACTTGAAAACGGTGTTTTGTTTGCTTTTGTATGCTTAAAACAGCATTTTTATCTTGCTTTCACCAACATTAGCTATTATACACGACAAAAACATGAATATGACAGTTTAAATACTTGAAAACAGCATTTTGTGTGTTTTTGCAAGCTAAAAACAGCTATTTTATCTTGATTTTGCAAACATAAGCCATTACACACGACATATACATGAATATGACAGTTTATATACTTGAAAACGGTGTTTTGTATTTTTTTGCATGCCTAAAACAACATTTTTAACTTGCTTTCACTAACATTAGCTATTATGCACGTCACAAACATGAATATGACAGTTTAAGTACTTGAAAACGGTGTTTTGTTTGCTTTTGCATGCTTAAAACAGCATTTTTATCTTGCTTTCACCAACATAAGCCATTACACACGACATATACATGAATATGACAGTTTATATACTTGAAAACGGTGTTTTGTTTTTTTTTTGCATGCCTAAAACAACATTTTTATCTTGCTTTCACGAACATTAGCTATTATGCACGACACAAACATGAATATGACAGTTTAAGTACTTGAAAACGGTGTTTTGTTTGCTTTTGCATGCTTAAAACAGCATTTTTATCTTGCTTTCACCAACATTAACTATTATACACGACAGAAACTTGAATATGACAGTTTAAATACTTGAAAACAGCATTTTGTATGTTTTTGCAAGCTGAAAACAGCTATTTTATCTTGATTTTGCAAACATAAGCCATTAAACACGACATATAAATGAATATGACAGTTTATATACTTGAAAACGGTGTTCAGTATGCTTTTGCATGCATAAAACAGCATTTTTATCTTGCTTTCGCCAACATTAGCTATTATTCACGACAGAAAAATGAATATGACAGTTTAAATTCTTGAAAACAACATTTTTTATGTTTTTGCAAGCTGAAAACAGCTATTTTATCTTGATTTTGCAAACATAAGCCATTACACACGACAAAAACATGAATATGACAGTTTAAATATTTAAAAACGGTGTTTTGTATGCTCTTGCATGCTTAAAACAGCATTTTTATCTTGCTTTCACCAACATTAGCTATTATACATGACAGAAACATGAATATGACAGTTTAAATACTTAAAAACGGTGTTTTGTATGCTTTTGCATGCTTAAAACAACATTTATATCTTGCTTTCACCAACATGAATAGTCATGTGTAGCCGCCGCGAGTAGACGTGTTTTGTTGTTTCTCCGTGGTAAAAAATTGTCAAATTTGTGCTACGTGAATATATTTTTTATATCTTTATTTTTGCACCAAAAATCCTCAATATGGCTCATTCAAACCGGCAAATTAATATTATAGTTGCCGACGTCCTCTCCAAACTACTTTCCGACGATACTTTTATAACAAAAATCGTTGATAAAGTAGTAGATGGACTTAACAAAAAACTGCAAGAGCAAAAAGATTATTATGAAGGCGTAATAAGTGACATGACCAGCGACTACAAAGCACTTGAGGACAAACTGGATCAACTGGAGCAGTACAGCCGCCGCAATTGTGTTCGAGTCTTCGGAGTTCCAGAGGTACGTGACGAAAACACCGAGGACGTTATCCGAAAAGTGTTTAGTGAAAATTTGTCCTTAAATATTGCCCCCAATCTTATTGATCGATGTCACCGTACTGGCCCTAAAAAACCTGTGTCACCTTCCGCGAAACCTCGACCGATAATTGTTAAATTCGTATCCTATAAAACTCGTGCGCAAGTTATAAATAATCGCAAAAAACTGAAGGGTACAAAAATATCGATAAAGGAGGACTTAACGCGTAATAGACTAGAACGATTGGCCATCGCCTCAAAAAAATATGGATTCAAGAACGTTTGGTCAAATGATGGTGTTATTTATTGTAAAGTTGATAACGTTATAAAGAGATTTGATGCATTCGATGTATAATTTTTCTCTCTTTCATGGTATACTAATACGGAGTTATAACAATTTATGATCTATATTGATTATTTGTACAACATTTATATTATTTTTTGTAAATATCTCTATATTTAATTTTTTATTCATTTGTAAACTGAGTAGCAGCTGTTTCTTAGTTTTTGTCGAATCATAATTTTTATCAACGCACGTTTGTACTTATTCATTTACTTAAAATTAATAGTTTTTGCTTAGACAAAGTCAAGGTTCAATATTAAACAAACACTGAGTACGCTTATATTGCACTTACTTTTATTTTTTGTTAATACCAAGTACGTTTATATTGGCATTTCCTATTTTATTTATTTCGGAAAATGAATATTTACTACCAAAATACCAGAGGACTTAACACGAAATTAGAGCAATTTTATAATAACTGCTGTTCATCAGACTACGATATAGTTGCACTTACTGAGACTTGGCTTCATGATTCAGTTAGTGATTCTGAATTATTTAATTCATCATTTAATGTTTACAGAAAAGACAGAGGTACAGCGGTAAGTGTTAAAGTAAGTGGAGGTGGTGTGCTGTGTGCCATAAATAATAAATTTAAATCTACTTTCATTCCCATTGAACTTCATCCTGATTGTCTGTCTGATATTGTATGTGCTAAAGTATTTTTGTCATCAAATAGGTTTATATATGTGTTTGTGATATATAGTCCTCCTCCCTCTTGCTTAGATCAAGTAAATTATTTGTTTGACTTCTTGGAAACTTTTTTGCCTTTATTCGATAATAATTACATTATTATTGGAGACCTAAATATTGCCAAACTTAACGAATCCCTCACTGGTGACTTTAGTAATGGTATTATCTGTAGGTTTAACAATTTTTTAAGCTTCATGGAAGCATCGCAGTATAACACAGTAACTAATACCCTTGGTCGTATATTAGATGTTGTGATATCTAATAAGCCATGTTCTGTTTCTCGTAATCTTGATCCTCTTGTTCATAAGGATAATCATCATCCTTCTCTTATTCTATTCTATCCCTTTGCAATTTCTTCTAATGTTCCTAATTCTTCTATAAATAATGTTCCTTCATACAATTTTAGTAGAGCCGACTTTGAACAACTCTATTATTTATTAGCTAATACTAATTGGGAAAGTTTATTGCAATTCAATGATATTAATTCTGCTTTTCATGAATTTTACACCATACTTTACACCGTCTTTGATAAATGTGTTCCCAAAACTCAAACAAAATATAAGAAATCGTCACAATACCCTCCATGGTTCACAAAAAATATCATCAGTAACATTAAACTGAAATCCACCTACCGCAAATTATACTTCACTCATAAAACAGATTATTACCATTCTGAATTTAAGCGCTTACGAACTCTTATAAAAAAAGAAATTAAAGTTGAATATGATAAATATTTATTAGACATGGAGAATAATATATCGAGTAATCCTTCAAAAATCTGGAACTTTGTTAATAACAAAAAGAAAAAATCACGTATTCCAGGTACTATGTATTTACATGACCAAGAACTAACTAATACCCCTGATATTGTCCAAGGTTTTGCTGATTTTTTCTCTAGTGTCTACACACATGATAATAATGAACCTATTTTACCTGTAAAATACGCTAATGACAGTAGCCAAACATCAATTTCAGATATATCCGAGAATGATATCATTGAAGCAATAAACAAACTAAAACCTTCTCGTAATCCTGGCCCGGACTATTTCCCTGCTTATATTTTAAAAGGATGCAGTCAATTATTTCTTAGACCACTTTATATTCTTTTCAATCTTTCTCTTTCTACTAACACTTTTCCGCTTTGCCTCAAAACTTCACATATTACTCCTATTTTTAAATCTGGTAATAATTCAAGCATCACTAATTACCGACCAATAGCAATCCTCTCTAACATTTCAAAAATCTATGAAACTATACTATATAAGTATATTTACAATGCCACTAAACAATTTATCAAGATTCAGCAACATGGCTTTATTAAAGGAAGATCAACTTCTACAAATTTAATGAACTTCACTGAATATACTGTTCAAGCACTCCATGATAATGTACAAACAGATGTAGTCTACACAGATTTTACCAAAGCTTTTGATACCATTGATCATAAAGTTCTCTTACACAAACTTGAGCACAATTTTAACTTTTCTACTGATCTTCTTCAACTAATTTCATCATATTTAGATGATCGTAAAATGTTTGTTCACTACAATAGTTTTCTCTCGAATCCCTACAACGCTACTTCCGGTGTGCCTCAAGGTTCAAATTTAGGGCCTTTATTGTTTAATTTATTTATTAATGATATTGTTGATTGTGTGAAAGATTCAGAAGTGTTACTTTATGCTGATGATATGAAAATATTTAAAATAATTAATTCCCTTGAAGATTGTATGAAATTGCAAAATGATTTAAATAATGTTCTAATTTGGTCTAAGTCCTCTAGATTACATTTTAATCTTACAAAATGCAAAATTATGACTTTCCATGTAAAAAAATCAATATTAGATTTCACATATTACATAGACACCCACACCTTGGATCGAGTTCACCAATATAAAGATCTCGGTGTTTTATTTGATGAAAATTTAACTTTTAACCAGCATGTAAATGAAATAGTGAAAATGTCATATAAAAATCTTGGATTTATTATTCGCAACACTCAGTCATTTAAAACCATTTCTTCACTAAAATCCTTGTACTTTGCACTTGTGCGTACAAAACTGGAATACGCTCTTCAAATATGGAATCCGATTTATAGCAAATATTGTCACACGATTGAAACAATTCAGCGCAAATTTGTTAAGTACTGCAGTTTTAAAATTTCTGGAATTTATCCAGGACATGATTATTCTTATGACGACTTTCTATCAAATTTTTGCTTGATTTCCCTACATAATCGTAGAAAAATTCAATCTTGTCAATATTTATATAAATTATTAAATAACATTATTGATGACTCAAACACATTATCACATATTCCATTTTTTGTACCACGCACATCTTCACGAAATAAAGTAATGTTTAAGTGTACTCTTGCTCGAAGAAATTATGAAATGAAATCTCCTATCCGTCAATTATGTACTATTTTCAATGATGTAACTGCTAAAATCGATATAGATATATTTGCAGACTGTTTTTCTAAATTTATACGTTTGTTAGTTACTATTTTTTTGCCAGCTGTATCTCACTTGTAATTTAATATTGTATTGCAATAACTTTGTTTTGATATTGTAATTCATTTAGTTATGTTTTGTAAAAGTGTTTTCTTTTTCATTGTTGTTTTCTTACTGTATATTTGTTTTATTAGGTATTTTTAAATATCTTATTTGTGTCTACACAATAAATTTGTAATGCTTTTTGATTCCATCCCCCTGTAATTGGGACTTTTGTCCTGTTGGGTGGATTATAAATAAATAAATAAATAAACATTAGCTATTATACACGACAGAAA
Organism: Poecilus cupreus; assembly: GCA_963942605.1. Taxonomy (NCBI): domain Eukaryota; kingdom Metazoa; phylum Arthropoda; class Insecta; order Coleoptera; family Carabidae; genus Poecilus; species Poecilus cupreus. The sequence continues at coordinate 1,148 of CAWWDY010002665.1, read as the reverse complement.
CATGAATATGACAGTTTAAATACTTGAAAACTGTGTTTTGTATTTTTTTGCATGCCTAAAACAACATTTTTATCATGCTTTCACTAACATTAGTTATTATGCACGACACAAACATGAATATGACAGTTTAAGTACATTAACTATTATACACGACAGAAACATGATTATGACAGTTTAAATACTTGAAAACAGCATTTTGTATGTTTTTGCAAGCTGAAAACAGCTATTTTATCTTGATTTTGCAAACATAAGCCATTACACACGACATATACTTGAATATGACAGTTTATATACTTGAAAACGGTGTTTTGTATGCTTTTGCATGCATAAAACAGCATTTTTATCTTGCTTTCGCCAACATTAGCTATTATACACGACAGAAACATGAATATGACAGTTTAAATACTTAAAAACAGCATTTTGTATGTTTTTGCAAGCTGAAAACAGCTATTTTATCTTGATTTTGCAAACATAAGCAATTACACACAACATATACATGAATATGACAGTTTAAATACTTGAAAACTGTGTTTTGTATGCTTTTGCATGCTTAAAACAGCATTTTTATCTTGCTTTCACCAACATTAGCTATTATACACGACAGAAACATGAATATGACAGTTTAAATACTTGAAAACGGTGTTTTGTTTGCTTTTGTATGCTTAAAACAGCATTTTTATCTTGCTTTCACCAACATTAGCTATTATACACGACAAAAACATGAATATGACAGTTTAAATACTTGAAAACAGCATTTTGTGTGTTTTTGCAAGCTGAAAACAGCTATTTTATCTTAATTTTGCAAACATAAGCAATTACACACAACATATACATGAATATGACAGTTTAAATACTTGAAAACTGTGTTTTGTATGCTTTTGCATGCTTTAAACAGCGTTTTTGTCTTGCTTTCACCAACATTAGCTATTATACACGACAGAAACATGAATATGACAGTTTAAATACTTGAAAACGGTGTTTTGTTTGCTTTTGTATGCTTAAAACAGCATTTTTATCTTGCTTTCACCAACATTAGCTATTATACACGACAAAAACATGAATATGACAGTTTAAATACTTGAAAACAGCATTTTGTGTGTTTTTGCAAGTTTAAAACAGCTATTTTATCTTTGATTTTGCAAACATAA
>CAWWDY010002664.1:0-92000 GCA_963942605.1 Poecilus cupreus | reverse complement strand
CATGTTTCTTTCGTGTGAAACGGCGATTTATGAGAAATGACGATAAAATTGCTGTTTTAAACTTGCAAAAACATAGAAAAACGCTGTTTTTAACTATTCAAACTGATAAATTCAGGTTTCTTTCGTTCGAAACGGTGGATTTTTGTGAAATCACGATAAAACTGCTGTTTTAAACTTGCAAAAAAATAGAAAACGCTGTTTTGAACTATTCAAACTTACAAATTCATGTTTCTTTCGTGTGAAACGGCGATTTATGAGAAATGACGATAAAATTGCTGTTTTAAACTTGCAAAAACATAGAAAAACGTTGTTTTCAACTATTTAAACTGATAAATGCATGTTCTTTCGTGTGAAACGGCGATTTATGAGAAATGACGATAAAATTGCTGTTTTAAACTTGCAAAAACATAGAAAAACGCTGTTTTTAACTATCAAACTGATAAATTCAGGTTTCTTTCAATTCGAAACGGTGGATTTTTGTGAAATCACGATAAAACTGCTGTTTTAAACTTGCAAAAACATAGAAAAAACGCTGTTTTTAACTATTCAAACTGACAAATTCATGTTTCTTTCGTGTGAAACGGCGATTTATGAGAAATGACGATAAAATTGCAGTTTTAAACTTGCAAAAACATAGAAAAACGCTGTTTTTAACTATCAAACTGATAAATTCAGGTTTCTTTCGTTCGAAACGGGTGGATTTTTGTGAAATCACGATAAAAACTGCTGTTTTAAACTTGCAAAAACATAGAAAAACGCTGTTTTGAACTATTCAAACTGACAAATTCATGTTTCTTTCGTGTGAAACGGCGATTTATGAGAAATGACGATAAAATTGCTGTTATAAACATGCAAAAACATAGAAAAACGCTGTTTTCAACTATTCAAACAGATAAATTCATGTTTCTTTCGTGTGAAATGGCGATTTATGAGAAATGACGATAAAATTGCTGTTTTAAACTTGCAAAAACATAGAAAAACGCTGTTTTTAACTATTCAAACTTATAAATTCAGGTTTCTTTCGTTCGAAACGGTGGATTTTTGTGAAATCACAATAAAACTGCTGTTTTAAACTTGCAAAAACATAGAAAAAACGCTGTTTTGAACTATTCAAACTGACAAATTCATGTTTCTTTCGTGTGAAACGGCAAATTATGAGAAATGACGATAAAATTGCTGTTTTAAACTTGCAAAAACATAGAAAAACGCTGTTTTTAACTATTCAAACTGATAAATTCAGGTTTCTTTCGTTCGAAACGGTGGATTTTTGTAAAATCACGATAAAACTGCTGTTTAAACTTGCAAAAACATAGAAAAACGCTGTTTTCAACTATTCAAACTGATAAATTCATGTTTCTTTCGTGTGAAACGGCGATTTATGAGAAATGACGATAAAATTGCTGTTTTAAACTTGCAAAAACATAGAAAAACGCTGTTTTTAACTATCAAACTGATAAATTCAGGTTTCTTCGTTCGAAACGGTGGATTTTTGTGAAATCACGATAAAACTGCTGTTTTAAACTTGCAAAAACATAGAAAAACGCTGTTTTTAACTATTCAAACTGACAAATTCATGTTTCTTTCGTGTGAAACGGCGATTTATGAGAAATGACGATAATTTGCTGTTTTAAACTTGCAAAAACATAGAAAAACGCTGTTTTTAACTATCAAACTAATAAATTCAGGTTTCTTTCGTTCGAAACGGTGGATTTTTGTGAAATCACGATAAAACTGCTGTTTTAAACTTGCAAAAACATAGAAAAACGCTGTTTTGAACTATTCAAACTGACAAATTCATGTTTCTTTCGTGTGAAACGGCGATTTATGAGAAATGACGATAAAATTGCTGTTATAAACATGCAAAAACATAGAAAAACGCTGTTTTCAACTATTCAAACTGATAAATTCATGTTTCTTTCGTGTGAAACGGCGATTTATGAGAAATGACGATAAAATTGCTGTTTTAAACTTGCAAAAACATAGAAAAACGCTGTTTTTAACTATTCAAACTTATAAATTCAGGTTTCTTTCGTTCGAAACGGTGGATTTTTGTGAAATCACGATAAAACTGCTGTTTTAAACTTGCAAAAACATAGAAAAACGCTGTTTTGAACTATTCAAACTGACAAATTCATGTTTCTTTCGTGTGAAACGGCGATTTATGTGAAATGACGATAAAATTGCTGTTTTAAACTTGCAAAAACATAGAAAAACGCTGTTTTTAACTATTCAAACTGATAAATTCAGGTTTCTTTCGTTCGAAACGGTGGATTTTTGTGAAATCACGATAAAACTGCTGTTTTAAACTTGCAAAAACATAGAAAAACGCTGTTTTCAACTATTCAAACTGACAAATTCATGTTTCTTTCGTGTGAAACGGCGATTTATGAGAAATGACGATAAAATTGCTGTTTTAAACTTGCAAAAACATAGAAAAACGCGGTTTTCAACTATTCAAACTGATAAATTCATGTTTCTTTCATGTGAAACGGCGATTTATGAGATATGACGATAAAATTGCTGTTTTAAACTTACAAAAACATAGAAAAACGCTGTTTTTAACTATTCAAACTGATAAATTCAGGTTTCTTTCGTTCGAAACGGTGGATTTTTGTGAAATCACGATAAAACTGCTGTTTTAAACTTGCAAAAACATAGAAAAACGCTGTTTTGAACTATTCAAACTGACAAATTCATGTTTCTTTCGTGTGAAACGGCGATTTATGAGAAATGACGATAAAATTGCTGTTATAAACATGCAAAAACATAGAAAAACGCTGTTTTCAACTATTCAAACAGATAAATTCATGTTTCTTTCGTGTGAAATGGCGATTTATGAGAAATGACGATAAAATTGCTGTTTTAAACTTGCAAAAACATAGAAAAACGCTGTTTTTAACTATTCAAACTTATAAATTCAGGTTTCTTTCGTTCGAAACGGTGGATTTTTGTGAAATCACAATAAAACTGCTGTTTTAAACTTGCAAAAACATAGAAAAACGCTGTTTTGAACTATTCAAACTGACAAATTCATGTTTCTTTCGTGTGAAACGGCAAATTATGAGAAATGACGATAAAATTGCTGTTTTAAACTTGCAAAAACATAGAAAAACGCTGTTTTTAACTATTCAAACTGATAAATTCAGGTTTCTTTCGTTCGAAACGGTGGATTTTTGTAAAATCACGATAAAACTGCTGTTTAAACTTGCAAAAACATAGAAAAAACGCTGTTTTCAACTATTCAAACTGATAAATTCATGTTTCTTTCGTGTGAAACGGCGATTTATGAGAAATGACGATAAAATTGCTGTTTTAAACTTGCAAAAACATAGAAAAACGCTGTTTTTAACTATCAAACTGATAAATTCAGGTTTCTTTCGTTCGAAACGGTGGATTTTTGTGAAATCACGATAAAACTGCTGTTTTAAACTTGCAAAAACATAGAAAAACGCTGTTTTTAACTATTCAAACTGACAAATTCATGTTTCTTTCGTGTGAAACGGCGATTTATGAGAAATGACGATAAATTTGCTGTTTTAAACTTGCAAAAACATAGAAAAACGCTGTTTTTAACTATCAAACTAATAAATTCAGGTTTCTTTCGTTCGAAACGGTGGATTTTTGTGAAATCACGATAAAACTGCTGTTTTAAACTTGCAAAAACATAGAAAAACGCTGTTTTGAACTATTCAAACTGACAAATTCATGTTTCTTTCGTGTGAAACGGCGATTTATGAGAAATGACGATAAAATTGCTGTTATAAACATGCAAAAACATAGAAAAACGCTGTTTTCAACTATTCAAACTGATAAATTCATGTTTCTTTCGTGTGAAACGGCGATTTATGAGAAATGACGATAAAATTGCTGTTTTAAACTTGCAAAAACATAGAAAAACGCTGTTTTTAACTATTCAAACTTATAAATTCAGGTTTCTTTCGTTCGAAACGGTGGATTTTTGTGAAATCACGATAAAACTGCTGTTTTAAACTTGCAAAAACATAGAAAAACGCTGTTTTGAACTATTCAAACTGACAAATTCATGTTTCTTTCGTGTGAAACGGCGATTTATGTGAAATGACGATAAAATTGCTGTTTTAAACTTGCAAAAACATAGAAAAACGCTGTTTTTAACTATTCAAACTGATAAATTCAGGTTTCTTTCGTTCGAAACGGTGGATTTTTGTGAAATCACGATAAAACTGCTGTTTTAAACTTGCAAAAACATAGAAAAACGCTGTTTTCAACTATTCAAACTGACAAATTCATGTTTCTTTCGTGTGAAACGGCGATTTATGAGAAATGACGATAAAATTGCTGTTTTAAACTTGCAAAAACATAGAAAAACGCGGTTTTCAACTATTCAAACTGATAAATTCATGTTTCTTTCATGTGAAACGGCGATTTATGAGATATGACGATAAAATTGCTGTTTTAAACTTACAAAAACATAGAAAAACGCTGTTTTTAACTATTCAAACTGATAAATTCAGAATTCTTTCGTGTGAAACGGCGATTTATGAGAAATGACGATAAAATTGCTGTTTTAAACTTGCAAAAACATAGAAAAACGCTGTTTTTAACTAATCAAACTGATAAATTCAGGTTTCTTTCGTCCGAAACGGTGGATTTTTGTGAAATCACGATAAAACTGCTGTTTTAAACTTGCAAAAACATAGAAAAACGTTGTTTTGAACTATTCAAACTGACAAATTCATATTTCTTTCGTGTGAAACGGCGATTTATGAGAAATGACGATAAAATTGCTGTTTTAAACTTGCAAAAACATAAAAAAACGCTGTTAATAACTATTCAAACTTATAAATTCAGGTTTCTTTCGTTCGAAACGGTGGATTTGTGTGAAATCACGATAAAACTGCTGTTTTAAACTTGAAAAAACATAGAAAAACGCTGTTTTGAAATATTCAAACTGACAAATTCATGTTTCTTTCGTGTGAAACGGCGATTTATGAGAAATGACGATAAAATTGCTGTTTTAAACTTGCAAAAACATAGAAAAACGCTGTTTGTAACTATTCAAACTGATAAATTCAGGTTTCTTTCGTTCGAAACGGTGGATTTTTGAGAAATCACGATAAAACTGCTGTTTTAAACTTGCAAAAAAATAGAAAAACGCTGTTTTGAACTATTCAAACTGACAAATTCATGTTTCTTTCGTGTGAAACGGCGATTTATGAGAAATGACGATAAAATTGCTGTTTTAAACTTGCAAAAACATAGAAAAACGCTGTTTTCAACTATTCAAACTGATAAATTCATGTTTCTTTCGTGTGAAACGGCGATTTATGAGAAATGACGATAAAATTGCTGTTTTAAACTTGCAAAAACATAGAAAAACGCTGTTTTAAACTATTCAAACTGACAAATTCATGTTTCTTTTGTGTGAAACGGCGATTTATGAGAAATGACGATAAAATTGCTGTTTTAAACTTGCAAAAACATAGAAAAACGCTGTTTTCAACTATTCAAACTGATAAATTCATGTTTCTTTCGTGTGAAACGGCGATTTATGAGAAATGTCGATAAAATTGCTGTTTTAAACTTGCAAAAACATAGAAAAACGCGGTTTTCAACTATTCAAACTGATAAATTCATGTTTCTTTCGTGTGAAACGGCGATTTATGAGAAATGACGATAAAATTGCTGTTTTAAACTTACAAAAACATAGAAAAACGCTGTTCTTAGCTATTCAAACTGATAAATTAAGGTTTCTCTCGTGTGAAACGGCGATTTATGAGAAATGACGATAAAATTGCTGTATTAAACTTGCAAAAACATAGAAAAACGCTGTTTTTAACTATTAAAACTGATAAATTCAGGTTTCTTTCGTTCGAAACGGTGGATTTTTGTGAAATCACGATAAAACTGCTGTTTTAAACTTGCAAAAACATAGAAAAACGCTGTTTTGAACTATTCAACTGACAAATTCATGTTTCTTTCGTGTGAAACGGCGATTTATGAGAAATGACGATAAAATTGCTGTTTTAAACTTGCAAAAACATAGAAAAACGCTGTTTTTAACTATTAAAACTGATAAATTCAGGTTTCTTTCGTGCGAAACCGCGATTTATGAGAAATGACGATAAAATTGCTTTTTTAAACTTGAAAAAACATAGAAAAACGCTGTTTTTAACTATTCAAACTGACAAATTCATGTTTCTTTCGTGTGAAACGGCGATTTATGAGAAATGACGATAAAATTGCTGTTTTAAAATTGCAAAAACATAGAAAAACGCTGTTTTCAACTATTAAAACTGATAAATTCAGGTTTCTTTCGTTCGAAACGGTGGATTTTTGTGAAATCACGATAAATCTGCTGTTTTGAACTTGCAAAAACATAGAAAAACGTTGTTTTGAACTAGTCAAACTGACAAATTCATATATTTCTTTCGTGTGAAACGGCGATTTATGAGAAATGACGATAAAATTGCTGTTTTAAACTTGCAAAAACATAGAAAAACGCTGTTTTTAACTATTCAAACTTATAAATTCAGGTTTCTTTCGTTCGAAACGGTGGATTTTTGTGAAATCACGATAAAACTGCTGTTTTAAACTTGCAAAAACATAGAAAAACGCTGTTTTGAACTATTTAAACTGACAAATTCATGTTTCTTTCGTGTGAAACGGCGATTTATGAGAAATGACGATAAAATTGCTGTTTTAAACTTGCAAAAACATAGAAAAACGCTGTTTTTAACTATTCAAACTGATAAATTCAGGTTTCTTTCGTTCAAAACGGTGGATTTTTGTGAAATCACGATAAAACTGCTGTTTTAAACTTGCAAAAAAATAGAAAAACGCTGTTTTGAACTATTCAAACTGTCAAATTCTTGTTTCTTTCGTGTGAAACGGCGATTTATGAGAAATGACGTTAAATTGCTGTTTTAAACTTGCAAAAACATAGAAAAACGCTGTTTTCAACTATTCAAACTGATAAATTCATGTTTCTTTCGTGTGAAACGGCGATTTATGAGAAATGACGATAAAATTTCTGTTTTAAACTTGCTAAAACATAGAAAAACGCTGTTTTCAACTATTCAAACTGATAAATTCATGTTTCTTTCGTGTGAAACGGCGATTTATGAGAAATGACGATAAAATTGCTGTTTTAAACTTGCAAAAACATAGAAAAACGCTTTTTTAACTATCAAACTGATAAATTCAGGTTTCTTTCGTTCGAAACGGTGGATTTTTGTGAAATCACGATAAAACTGCTGTTTTAAACTTGCAAAAACATAGAAAAACGCTGTTTTTAACTATTCAAACTGACAAATTCATGTTTCTTTCGTGTGAAACGGCGATTTATGAGAAATGACGATAAAATTGCTGTTTTAAACTTGCAAAAACATAGAAAAACGCTGTTTTCAACTATTAAAACTGATAAATTCAGGTTTCTTTCGTTCGAAACGGTGGATTTTTGTGAAATCACGATAAATCTGCTGTTTTGAACTTGCAAAAACATAGAAAAACGTTGTTTTGAACTAGTCAAACTGACAAATTCATATTTCTTTCGTGTGAAACGGCGATTTATGAGAAATGACGATAAAATTGCTGTTTTAAATTTGCAAAAACATAGAAAAACGCTGTTTTTAACTATTCAAACTTATAAATTCAGGTTTCTTTCGTTCGAAACGGTGGATTTTTGTGAAATCACGATAAAACTGCTGTTTTAAACTTGCAAAAAATAGAAAAACGCTGTTTTGAACTATTCAAACTGTCAAATTCATGTTTCTTTCGTGTGAAACGGCGATTTATGAGAAATGACGATAAACTTGCTGTTTTAAACTTGCAAAAACATAGAAAAACGCTGTTTTCAACTATTCAAACTGATAAATTCATGTTTCTTTCGTGTGAAACGGCGATTTATGAGAAATGACGATAAAATTTCTGTTTTAAACTTGCAAAAACATAGAAAAACGCTGTTTTTAACTATTCAAACTGACAAATTCATGTTTCTTTCGTGTGAAACGGCGATTTATGAGAAATGACGATAAAATTGCTGTTTTAAACTTGAAAAAACATAGAAAAACGCTGTTTTCAACTATTCAAACTGATAAATTCATGTTTCTTTCGTGTGAAACGGCGATTTATGAGAAATGACGATAAAATTGCTGTTTTAAACTTGCAAAAACATAGAAAAACGCTTTTTTAACTATCAAACTGATAAATTCAGGTTTCTTTCGTTCGAAACAGTGGATTTTTGTGAAATCACGATAAAACTGCTGTTTTAAACTTGCAAAAACATAGAAAAACGCTGTTTTGAACTATTCAACTGACAAATTCATGTTTCTTTCGTGTGAAACGGCGATTTATGAGAAATGACGATAAAATTGCTGTTTTAAACTTGCAAAAACATAGAAAAACGCTGTTTTTAACTATTAAAACTGATAAATTCAGGTTTCTTTCGTGCGAAACCGCGATTTATGAGAAATGACGATAAAATTGCTTTTTTAAACTTGCAAAAACATAGAAAAACGCTGTTTTTAACTATTCAAACTGACAAATTCATGTTTCTTTCGTGTGAAACGGCGATTTATGAGAAATGACGATAAAATTGCTGTTTTAAACTTGCAAAAACATAGAAAAACGCTGTTTTCAACTATTAAAACTGATAAATTCAGGTTTCTTTCGTTCGAAACGGTGGATTTTTGTGAAATCACGATAAATCTGCTGTTTTGAACTTGCAAAAACATAGAATAACGTTGTTTTGAACTAGTCAAACTGACAAATTCATATTTCTTTCGTGTGAAACGGCGATTTATGAGAAATGACGATAAAATTGCTGTTATAAACATGCAAAAACATAGAAAAACGCTGTTTTCAACTATTCAAACAGATAAATTCATGTTTCTTTCGTGTGAAATGGCGATTTATGAGAAATGACGATAAAATTGCTGTTTTAAACTTGCAAAAACATAGAAAAACGCTGTTTTTAACTATTCAAACTTATAAATTCAGGTTTCTTTCGTTCGAAACGGTGGATTTTTGTGAAATCACAATAAAACTGCTGTTTTAAACTTGCAAAAACATAGAAAAACGCTGTTTTGAACTATTCAAACTGACAAATTCATGTTTCTTTCGTGTGAAACGGCAAATTATGAGAAATGACGATAAAATTGCTGTTTTAAACTTGCAAAAACATAGAAAAACGCTGTTTTTAACTATTCAAACTGATAAATTCAGGTTTCTTTCGTTCGAAACGGTGGATTTTTGTAAAATCACGATAAAACTGCTGTTTAAACTTGCAAAAACATAGAAAAACGCTGTTTTCAACTATTCAAACTGATAAATTCATGTTTCTTTCGTGTGAAACGGCGATTTATGAGAAATGACGATAAAATTGCTGTTTTAAACTTGCAAAAACATAGAAAAACGCTGTTTTTAACTATCAAACTGATAAATTCAGGTTTCTTTCGTTCGAAACGGTGGATTTTTGTGAAATCACGATAAAACTGCTGTTTTAAACTTGCAAAAACATAGAAAAACGCTGTTTTTAACTATTCAAACTGACAAATTCATGTTTCTTTCGTGTGAAACGGCGATTTATGAGAAATGACGATAAATTTGCTGTTTTAAACTTGCAAAAACATAGAAAAACGCTGTTTTTAACTATCAAACTAATAAATTCAGGTTTCTTTCGTTCGAAACGGTGGATTTTTGTGAAATCACGATAAAACTGCTGTTTTAAACTTGCAAAAACATAGAAAAACGCTGTTTTGAACTATTCAAACTGACAAATTCATGTTTCTTTCGTGTGAAACGGCGATTTATGAGAAATGACGATAAAATTGCTGTTATAAACATGCAAAAACATAGAAAAACGCTGTTTTCAACTATTCAAACTGATAAATTCATGTTTCTTTCGTGTGAAACGGCGATTTATGAGAAATGACGATAAAATTGCTGTTTTAAACTTGCAAAAACATAGAAAAACGCTGTTTTTAACTATTCAAACTTATAAATTCAGGTTTCTTTCGTTCGAAACGGTGGATTTTTGTGAAATCACGATAAAACTGCTGTTTTAAACTTGCAAAAACATAGAAAAACGCTGTTTTGAACTATTCAAACTGACAAATTCATGTTTCTTTCGTGTGAAACGGCGATTTATGTGAAATGACGATAAAATTGCTGTTTTAAACTTGCAAAAACATAGAAAAACGCTGTTTTTAACTATTCAAACTGATAAATTCAGGTTTCTTTCGTTCGAAACGGTGGATTTTTGTGAAATCACGATAAAACTGCTGTTTTAAACTTGCAAAAACATAGAAAAACGCTGTTTTCAACTATTCAAACTGACAAATTCATGTTTCTTTCGTGTGAAACGGCGATTTATGAGAAATGACGATAAAATTGCTGTTTTAAACTTGCAAAAACATAGAAAAACGCGGTTTTCAACTATTCAAACTGATAAATTCATGTTTCTTTCATGTGAAACGGCGATTTATGAGATATGACGATAAAATTGCTGTTTTAAACTTACAAAAACATAGAAAAACGCTGTTTTTAACTATTCAAACTGATAAATTCAGAATTCTTTCGTGTGAAACGGCGATTTATGAGAAATGACGATAAAATTGCTGTTTTAAACTTGCAAAAACATAGAAAAACGCTGTTTTTAACTAATCAAACTGATAAATTCAGGTTTCTTTCGTCCGAAACGGTGGATTTTTGTGAAATCACGATAAAACTGCTGTTTTAAACTTGCAAAAACATAGAAAAACGTTGTTTTGAACTATTCAAACTGACAAATTCATATTTCTTTCGTGTGAAACGGCGATTTATGAGAAATGACGATAAAATTGCTGTTTTAAACTTGCAAAAACATAGAAAAACGCTGTTAATAACTATTCAAACTTATAAATTCAGGTTTCTTTCGTTCGAAACGGTGGATTTGTGTGAAATCACGATAAAACTGCTGTTTTAAACTTGAAAAAACATAGAAAAACGCTGTTTTGAAATATTCAAACTGACAAATTCATGTTTCTTTCGTGTGAAACGGCGATTTATGAGAAATGACGATAAAATTGCTGTTTTAAACTTGCAAAAACATAGAAAAACGCTGTTTGTAACTATTCAAACTGATAAATTCAGGTTTCTTTCGTTCGAAACGGTGGATTTTTGAGAAATCACGATAAAACTGCTGTTTTAAACTTGCAAAAAAATAGAAAAACGCTGTTTTGAACTATTCAAACTGACAAATTCATGTTTCTTTCGTGTGAAACGGCGATTTATGAGAAATGACGATAAAATTGCTGTTTTAAACTTGCAAAAACATAGAAAAACGCTGTTTTCAACTATTCAAACTGATAAATTCATGTTTCTTTCGTGTGAAACGGCGATTTATGAGAAATGACGATAAAATTGCTGTTTTAAACTTGCAAAAACATAGAAAAACGCTGTTTTAAACTATTCAAACTGACAAATTCATGTTTCTTTTGTGTGAAACGGCGATTTATGAGAAATGACGATAAAATTGCTGTTTTAAACTTGCAAAAACATAGAAAAACGCTGTTTTCAACTATTCAAACTGATAAATTCATGTTTCTTTCGTGTGAAACGGCGATTTATGAGAAATGTCGATAAAATTGCTGTTTTAAACTTGCAAAAACATAGAAAAACGCGGTTTTCAACTATTCAAACTGATAAATTCATGTTTCTTTCGTGTGAAACGGCGATTTATGAGAAATGACGATAAAATTGCTGTTTTAAACTTACAAAAACATAGAAAAACGCTGTTCTTAGCTATTCAAACTGATAAATTAAGGTTTCTCTCGTGTGAAACGGCGATTTATGAGAAATGACGATAAAATTGCTGTATTAAACTTGCAAAAACATAGAAAAACGCTGTTTTTAACTATTAAAACTGATAAATTCAGGTTTCTTTCGTTCGAAACGGTGGATTTTTGTGAAATCACGATAAAACTGCTGTTTTAAACTTGCAAAAACATAGAAAAACGCTGTTTTGAACTATTCAACTGACAAATTCATGTTTCTTTCGTGTGAAACGGCGATTTATGAGAAATGACGATAAAATTGCTGTTTTAAACTTGCAAAAACATAGAAAAACGCTGTTTTTAACTATTAAAACTGATAAATTCAGGTTTCTTTCGTGCGAAACCGCGATTTATGAGAAATGACGATAAAATTGCTTTTTTAAACTTGAAAAAACATAGAAAAACGCTGTTTTTAACTATTCAAACTGACAAATTCATGTTTCTTTCGTGTGAAACGGCGATTTATGAGAAATGACGATAAAATTGCTGTTTTAAAATTGCAAAAACATAGAAAAACGCTGTTTTCAACTATTAAAACTGATAAATTCAGGTTTCTTTCGTTCGAAACGGTGGATTTTTGTGAAATCACGATAAATCTGCTGTTTTGAACTTGCAAAAACATAGAAAAACGTTGTTTTGAACTAGTCAAACTGACAAATTCATATATTTCTTTCGTGTGAAACGGCGATTTATGAGAAATGACGATAAAATTGCTGTTTTAAACTTGCAAAAACATAGAAAAACGCTGTTTTTAACTATTCAAACTTATAAATTCAGGTTTCTTTCGTTCGAAACGGTGGATTTTTGTGAAATCACGATAAAACTGCTGTTTTAAACTTGCAAAAACATAGAAAAACGCTGTTTTGAACTATTTAAACTGACAAATTCATGTTTCTTTCGTGTGAAACGGCGATTTATGAGAAATGACGATAAAATTGCTGTTTTAAACTTGCAAAAACATAGAAAAACGCTGTTTTTAACTATTCAAACTGATAAATTCAGGTTTCTTTCGTTCGAAACGGTGGATTTTTGTGAAATCACGATAAAACTGCTGTTTTAAACTTGCAAAAAAATAGAAAAACGCTGTTTTGAACTATTCAAACTGTCAAATTCTTGTTTCTTTCGTGTGAAACGGCGATTTATGAGAAATGACGATAAAATTGCTGTTTTAAACTTGCAAAAACATAGAAAAACGCTGTTTTCAACTATTCAAACTGATAAATTCATGTTTCTTTCGTGTGAAACGGCGATTTATGAGAAATGACGATAAAATTTCTGTTTTAAACTTGCAAAAACATAGAAAAACGCTGTTTTCAACTATTCAAACTGATAAATTCATGTTTCTTTCGTGTGAAACGGCGATTTATGAGAAATGACGATAAAATTGCTGTTTTAAACTTGCAAAAACATAGAAAAACGCTTTTTTAACTATCAAACTGATAAATTCAGGTTTCTTTCGTTCGAAACGGTGGATTTTTGTGAAATCACGATAAAACTGCTGTTTTAAACTTGCAAAAACATAGAAAAACGCTGTTTTTAACTATTCAAACTGACAAATTCATGTTTCTTTCGTGTGAAACGGCGATTTATGAGAAATGACGATAAAATTGCTGTTTTAAACTTGCAAAAACATAGAAAAACGCTGTTTTCAACTATTAAAACTGATAAATTCAGGTTTCTTTCGTTCGAAACGGTGGATTTTTGTGAAATCACGATAAATCTGCTGTTTTGAACTTGCAAAAACATAGAAAAACGTTGTTTTGAACTAGTCAAACTGACAAATTCATATTTCTTTCGTGTGAAACGGCGATTTATGAGAAATGACGATAAAATTGCTGTTTTAAATTTGCAAAAACATAGAAAAACGCTGTTTTTAACTATTCAAACTTATAAATTCAGGTTTCTTTCGTTCGAAACGGTGGATTTTTGTGAAATCACGATAAAACTGCTGTTTTAAACTTGCAAAAAATAGAAAAACGCTGTTTTGAACTATTCAAACTGTCAAATTCATGTTTCTTTCGTGTGAAACGGCGATTTATGAGAAATGACGATAAACTTGCTGTTTTAAACTTGCAAAAACATAGAAAAACGCTGTTTTCAACTATTCAAACTGATAAATTCATGTTTCTTTCGTGTGAAACGGCGATTTATGAGAAATGACGATAAAATTTCTGTTTTAAACTTGCAAAAACATAGAAAAACGCTGTTTTTAACTATTCAAACTGACAAATTCATGTTTCTTTCGTGTGAAACGGCGATTTATGAGAAATGACGATAAAATTGCTGTTTTAAACTTGAAAAAACATAGAAAAACGCTGTTTTCAACTATTCAAACTGATAAATTCATGTTTCTTTCGTGTGAAACGGCGATTTATGAGAAATGACGATAAAATTGCTGTTTTAAACTTGCAAAAACATAGAAAAACGCTTTTTTAACTATCAAACTGATAAATTCAGGTTTCTTTCGTTCGAAACAGTGGATTTTTGTGAAATCACGATAAAACTGCTGTTTTAAACTTGCAAAAACATAGAAAAACGCTGTTTTGAACTATTCAACTGACAAATTCATGTTTCTTTCGTGTGAAACGGCGATTTATGAGAAATGACGATAAAATTGCTGTTTTAAACTTGCAAAAACATAGAAAAACGCTGTTTTTAACTATTAAAACTGATAAATTCAGGTTTCTTTCGTGCGAAACCGCGATTTATGAGAAATGACGATAAAATTGCTTTTTTAAACTTGCAAAAACATAGAAAAACGCTGTTTTTAACTATTCAAACTGACAAATTCATGTTTCTTTCGTGTGAAACGGCGATTTATGAGAAATGACGATAAAATTGCTGTTTTAAACTTGCAAAAACATAGAAAAACGCTGTTTTCAACTATTAAAACTGATAAATTCAGGTTTCTTTCGTTCGAAACGGTGGATTTTTGTGAAATCACGATAAATCTGCTGTTTTGAACTTGCAAAAACATAGAATAACGTTGTTTTGAACTAGTCAAACTGACAAATTCATATTTCTTTCGTGTGAAACGGCGATTTATGAGAAATGACGATAAAATTGCTGTTTTAAACTTGCAAAAACATAGAAAAACGCTGTTTTTAACTATTCAAACTTATAAATTCAGGTTTCTTTCGTTCGAAACGGTGGATTTTTGTGAAATCACGATAAAACTGCTGTTTTAAACTTGCAAAGAAATAGAAAAACGCTGTTTTGAACTATTCAAACTGTCAAATTCATGTTTCTTTCGTGTGAAACGGCGATTTATGAGAAATGACGATAAAATTGCTGTTTTAAACTTGCAAAAACATAGAAAAACGCTGTTTTCAACTATTCAAACTGATAAATTCATGTTTCTTTCGTGTGAAACGGCGATTTATGAGAAATGACGATAAAATTTCTGTTTTAAACTTGCAAAAACATAGAAAAACGCTGTTTTTAACTATTCAAACTGACAAATTCATGTTTCTTTCGTGTGAAACGGCGATTTATGAGAAATGACGATAAAATTGCTGTTTTAAACTTGAAAAAACATAGAAAAACGCTGTTTTCAACTATTCAAACTGATAAATTCATGTTTCTTTCGTGTGAAACGGCGATTTATGAGAAATGACGATAAAATTGCTGTTTTAAACTTGCAAAAACATAGAAAAACGCTTTTTTAACTATCAAACTGATAAATTCAGGTTTCTTTCGTTCGAAACGGTGGATTTTTGTGAAATCACGATAAAACTGCTGTTTTAAACTTGCAAAAACATAGAAAAACGCTGTTTTGAACTATTCAACTGACAAATTCATGTTTTTTTCGTGTGAAACGGCGATTTATGAGAAATGACGATAAAATTGCTGTTTTAAACTTGCAAAAACATAGAAAAACGCTGTTTTTAACTATTAAAACTGATAAATTCAGGTTTCTTTCGTGCGAAACCGCGATTTATGAGAAATGACGATAAAATTGCTTTTTTAAACTTGCAAAAACATAGAAAAACGCTGTTTTTAACTATTCAAACTGACAAATTCATGTTTCTTTCGTGTGAAACGGCGATTTATGAGAAATGACGATAAAATTGCTGTTTTAAACTTGCAAAAACATAGAAAAACGCTGTTTTCAACTATTAAAACTGATAAATTCAGGTTTCTTTCGTTCGAAACGGTGGATTTTTGTGAAATCACGATAAATCTGCTGTTTTGAACTTGCAAAAACATAGAAAAACGTTGTTTTGAACTAGTCAAACTGACAAATTCATATTTCTTTCGTGTGAAACGGCGATTTATGAGAAATGACGATAAAATTGCTGTTTTAAACTTGCAAAAACATAGAAAAACGCTGTTTTTAACTATTCAAACTTATAAATTCAGGTTTCTTTCGTTCGAAACGGTGGATTTTTGTGAAATCACGATAAAACTGCTGTTTTAAACTTGCAAAAAAATAGAAAAACGCTGTTTTGAACTATTCAAACTGTCAAATTCATGTTTCTTTCGTGTGAAACGGCGATTTATGAGAAATGACGATAAAATTGCTGTTTTAAACTTGCAAAAACATAGAAAAACGCTGTTTTCAACTATTCAAACTGATAAATTCATGTTTCTTTCGTGTGAAACGGCGATTTATGAGAAATGACGATAAAATTTCTGTTTTAAACTTGCAAAAACATAGAAAAACGCTGTTTTTAACTATTCAAACTGACAAATTCATGTTTCTTTCGTGTGAAACGGCGATTTATGAGAAATGACGATAAAATTGCTGTTTTAAACTTGAAAAAACTTAGAAAAACGCTGTTTTCAACTATTCAAACTGATAAATTCATGTTTCTTTCGTGTGAAACGGCGATTTATGAGAAATGACGATAAAATTGCTGTTTTAAACTTGCAAAAACATAGAAAAACGCTTTTTTAACTATCAAACTGATAAATTCAGGTTTCTTTCGTTCGAAACGGTGGATTTTTGTGAAATCACGATAAAACTGCTGTTTTAAACTTGTAAAAACATAGAAAAACGCTGTTTTGAACTATTCAAACTGATAAATTCATGTTTCTTTCGTGTGAAACGGCGATTTATGAGAAATGACGATAAAATTGCTGTTTTAAACTTGCAAAAACATAGAAAAACGCTGTTTTTAACTATTCAAACTGACAAATTCATGTTTCTTTTGTGTGAAACGGCGATTTATGAGAAATGACGATAAAATTGCTGTTTTAAACTTGCAAAAACATAGAAAAACGCTGTTTTTAACTATTCAAACTTATAAATTCAGGTTTCTTTCGTTCGAAACGGTGGATTTTTGTGAAATCACGATAAAACTGCTGTTTTAAACTTGCAAAAACATAGAAAAACGCTGTTTTGAACTATTCAAACTGACAAATTCATGTTTCTTTCGTGTGAAACGGCGATTTATGAGAAATGACGATAAAATTGCTGTTTTAAACTTGCAAAAATATAGAAAAACGCTGTTTTTAACTATTCAAACTGATAAATTCAGGTTTCTTTCGTTCGAAACGGTGGATTTTTGTGAAATCACGATAAAACTGCTGTTTTAAACTTGCAAAAAAATTGAAAAACGCTGTTTTGAACTATTCAAACTGTCAAATTCATGTTTCTTTCGTGTGAAACGGCGATTTATGAGAAATGACGATAAAATTGCTGTTTTAAACTTGCAAAAACATAGAAAAACGCTGTTTTCAACTATTCAAACTGATAAATTCATGTTTCTTTCGTGTGAAACGGCGATTTATGAGAAATGACGATAAAATTGCTGTTTTAAACTTGCAAAAACATAGAAAAACGCTGTTTTTAACTATTCAAACTGACAAATTCATGTTTCTTTCGTGTGAAACGGCGATTTATGAGAAATGACGATAAAATTGCTGTTTTAAACTTGAAAAAACATAGAAAAACGCTGTTTTCAACTATTCAAACTGATAAATTCATGTTTCTTTCGTGTGAAACGGCGATTTATGAGAAATGACGATAAAATTGCTGTTTTAAACTTGCAAAAACATAGAAAAACGCTGTTTTTAACTATCAAACTGATAAATTCAGGTTTCTTTCGTTCGAAACGGTGGATTTTTGTGAAATCACGATAAAACTGCTGTTTTAAACTTGCAAAAACATAGAAAAACGCTGTTTTTAACTATTCAAACTGACAAATTCATGTTTCTTCCGTGTGAAACGGCGATTTATGAGAAATGACGATAAAATTGCTGTTTTAAACTTGCAAAAACATAGAAAAACGCTGTTATTAACTATCAAACTGATAAATTCAGGTTTCTTTCGTTCGAAACGGTGGATTTTTGTGAAATCACGATAAAACTGCTGTTTTAAACTTGCAAAAACATAGAAAAACGCTGTTTTGAACTATTCAAACTGACAAATTCATGTTTCTTTCGTGTGAAACGGCGATTTATGAGAAATGACGATAAAATTGCTGTTATAAACATGCAAAAACATAGAAAAACGCTGTTTTCAACTATTCAAACTGATAAATTCATGTTTCTTTCGTGTGAAACGGCGATTTATGAGAAATGACGATAAAATTGCTGTTTTAAACTTGCAAAAACATAGAAAAACGCTGTTTTTAACTATTCAAACTTATAAATTCAGGTTTCTTTCGTTCGAAACGGTGGATTTTTGTGAAATCACAATAAAACTGCTGTTTTAAACTTGCAAAAACATAGAAAAACGCTGTTTTGAACTATTCAAACTGACAAATTCATGTTTCTTTCGTGTGAAACGGCGATTTATGTGAAATGACGATAAAATTGCTGTTTTAAACTTGCAAAAACATAGAAAAACGCTGTTTTTAACTATTCAAACTGATAAATTCAGGTTTCTTTCGTTCGAAACGGTGGATTTTTGTGAAATCACGATAAAACTGCTGTTTTAAACTTGCAAAAACATAGAAAAACGCTGTTTTCAACTATTCAAACTGATAAATTCATGTTTCTTTCGTGTGAAACGGCGATTTATGAGAAATGACGATAAAATTGCTGTTTTAAACTTGCAAAAACATAGAAAAACACGGTTTTCAACTATTCAAACTGATAAATTCATGTTTCTTTCATGTGAAACGGCGATTTATGAGAAATGACGATAAAATTGCTGTTTTAAACTTACAAAAACATAGAAAAACGCTGTTTTTAACTATTCAAACTGATAAATTCACGTTTCTTTCGTGTGAAACGGCGATTTATGAGAAATGACGATAAAATTGCTGTTTTAAACTTGCAAAAACATAGAAAAAAGCTGTTTTTAACTAATCAAACTGATAAATTCAGGTTTCTTTCGTTCGAAACGGTGGATTTTTGTGAAATCACGATAAAACTGCTGTTTTAAACTTGCAAAAACATAGAAAAACGTTGTTTTGAACTATTCAAACTGACAAATTCATATTCCTTTCGTGTGAAACGGCGATTTATGAGAAATGACGATAAAATTGCTGTTTTAAACTTGCAAAAACATAGAAAAACGCTGTTAATAACTATTCAAACTTATAAATTCAGGTTTCTTTCGTTCGAAACGGTGGATTTGTGTGAAATCACGATAAAACTGCTGTTTTAAACTTGCAAAAACATAGAAAAACGCTGTTTTGAAATATTCAAACTGACAAATTCATGTTTCTTTCGTGTGAAACGGCGATTTATGAGAAATGACGATAAAATTGCTGTTTTAAACTTGCAAAAACATAGAAAAACGCTGTTTTTAACTATTCAAACTGATAAATTCAGGTTTCTTTCGTTCGAAACGGTGGATTTTTGAGAAATCACGATAAAACTGCTGTTTTAAACTTGCAAAAAAATAGAAAAACGCTGTTTTGAACTATTCAAACTGACAAATTCATGTTTCTTTCGTGTGAAACGGCGATTTATGAGAAATGACGATAAAATTGCTGTTTTAAACTTGCAAAAACATAGAAAAACGCTGTTTTCAACTATTCAAACTGATAAATTCATGTTTCTTTCGTGTGAAACGGCGATTTATGAGAAATGACGATAAAATTGCTGTTTTAAACTTGCAAAAACATAGAAAAACGCTGTTTTTAACTATTCAAACTGACAAATTCATGTTTCTTTCGTGTGAAACGGCAATTTATGAGAAATGACGATAAAATTGCTGTTTTAAACTTGCAAAAACATAGAAAAACGCTGTTTTCAACTATTCAAACTGATAAATTCATGTTTCTTTCGTGTGAAACGGCGATTTATGAGAAATGACGATAAAATTGCTGTTTTAAACTTGCAAAAACATAGAAAAACGCGGTTTTCAACTATTCAAACTGATAAATTCATGTTTCTTTCGTGTGAAACGGCGATTTATGAGAAATGACGATAAAATTGCTGTTTTAAACTTACAAAAACATAGAAAAACGCTGTTTTTAACTATTCAAACTGATAAATTCAGGTTTCTCTCGTGTGAAACGGCGATTTATGAGAAATGACGATAAAATTGCTGTATTAAACTTGCAAAAACATAGAAAAACGCTGTTTTTAACTATTAAAACTGATAAATTCAGGTTTCTTTCGTTCGAAACGGTGGATTTTTGTGAAATCACGATAAAACTGCTGTTTTAAACTTGCAAAAACATAGAAAAACGCTGTTTTGAACTATTCAACTGACAAATTCATGTTTCTTTCGTGTGAAACGGCGATTTATGAGAAATGACGATAAAATTGCTGTTTTAAACATGCAAAAACATAGAAAAACGCTGTTTTTAACTATTCAAATTTATAAATTCAGGTTTCTTTCGTTCGAAACGGTGGATTTTTGTGAAATCACGACAAAACTGCTGTTTTAAACTTGCAAAAACATAGGAAAACGCTGTTTTGAACTATTCAAACTGACAAATTATGTTTCTTTCGTGTGAAACGGCGCTTTATGAGAAATGACGATAAAATTGCTGTTTTAAAATTGCAAAAAGATAGAAAAACGCTGTTTTGAACTATTTAAACTGACAAATTCATGTTTCTTTCGTGCAAAACGGCGATTTATGAGAAATGACGATAAAATTGCTTTTTTAAACTTGCAAAAACATAGAAAAACACTGTTTTGAACTATTCAAACTGACAAATTCATGTTTCTTTCGTGCGAAACGGCGACTTATGAGAAATGACGATAAAATTGCTGTTTTAAACATGCAAAAACATGGAAAAACGCTGTTTTTAACTATTCAAACTGATAAATTCAGGTTTCTTTCGTTCGAAACGGTGGATTTTTGTGAAATCACGATAAAACTGCTGTTTTAAACTTGCAATAACATAGAAAAACGCTGTTTTGAACTATTCAAACTGACAAATTCATGTTTCTTTCGTGTGAAACGGCGATTTATGAGAAATGACGATAAAATTGCTGTTTTAAACTTGCAAAAACATAGAAAAACATTGTTTTTAACTATTCAAACTGATAAATTCAGGTTTCTTTCGTGTGAAACGGCGATTTATGAGAAATGACGATAAAATTGCTGTTTTAAACTTGCAAAAACATAGAAAAACGCTGTTTTTAACTATTCAAACTGATAAATTCATGTTTCTTTCTTGTGAAACGGCGATTTATGAGAAATGACGATAAAATTGCTGTTTTAAACTTGCAAAAACATAGAAAAACGCTGTTTTCAACTATTCAAACTGATAAATTCATGTTTCTTTCGTGTGAAACGGCGATTTATGAGAAATGACGATAAAATTGCTGTTTTAAACTTGCAAAAACATAGAAAAACGCTGTTTTTAACTATTCAAACTGACAAATTCATGTTTCTTTCGTGTGAAACGGCGATTTATGAGAAATGACGATAAAATTGCTGTTTTAAACTTGCAAAAACATAGAAAAACGCTGTTTTTAACTAATCAAACTGATAAATTCAGGTTTCTTTCGTTCGAAACGGTGGATTTTTGTGAAATCACGATAAATCTGCTGTTTTAAACTTGCAAAAACATAGAAAAACGTTGTTTTGAACTATTCAAACTGACAAATTCATATTTCTTTCGTGTGAAACGGCGATTTATGAGAAATGACGATAAAATTGCTGTTTTAAACTTGCAAAAACATAGAAAAACATTGTTTTTAACTATTCAAACTGATAAATTCAGGTTTCTTTCGTGTGAAACGGCGATTTATGAGAAATGACGATAAAATTGCTGTTTTAAACTTGCAAAAACATAGAAAAACGCTGTTTTTAACTATTCAAACTGATAAATTCATGTTTCTTTCTTGTGAAACGGCGATTTATGAGAAATGACGATAAAATTGCTGTTTTAAACTTGCAAAAACATAGAAAAACGCTGTTTTCAACTATTCAAACTGATAAATTCATGTTTCTTTCGTGTGAAACGGCGATTTATGAGAAATGACGATAAAATTGCTGTTTTAAACTTGCAAAAACATAGAAAAACGCTGTTTTTAACTATTCAAACTGACAAATTCATGTTTCTTTCGTGTGAAACGGCGATTTATGAGAAATGACGATAAAATTGCTGTTTTAAACTTGCAAAAACATAGAAAAACGCTGTTTTTAACTAATCAAACTGATAAATTCAGGTTTCTTTCGTTCGAAACGGTGGATTTTTGTGAAATCACGATAAATCTGCTGTTTTAAACTTGCAAAAACATAGAAAAACGTTGTTTTGAACTATTCAAACTGACAAATTCATATTTCTTTCGTGTGAAACGGCGATTTATGAGAAATGACGATAAAATTGCTGTTTTAAACTTGCAAAAACATAGAAAAACGCTGTTTTTAACTATTCAAACTGACAAATTCATGTTTCTTTCGTGTGAAACGGCTATTTATGAGAAATGACGATAAAATTGCTGTTTTAAACTTGCAAAAACATAGAAAAACGCTGTTTTCAACTATTCAAACTGATAAATTTATGTTTCTTTCGTGTGAAACGGCGATTTATGAGAAATGACGATAAAATTGCTGTTTTAAACTTGCAAAAACATAGAAAAACGCTGTTTTTAACTATTCAAACTGACAAATTCATGTTTCTTTCGTGTGAAACGGCGATTTATGAGAAATGACTATAAAATTGCTGTTTTAAACTTGAAAAAACATAGAAAAACGCTGTTTTCAACTATTCAAACTGATAAATTCATGTTTCTTTCGTGTGAAACGGCGATTTATGAGAAATGACGATAAAATTGCTGTTTTAAACTTGCAAAAACATAGAAAAACGCAATTTTCAACTATTCAAACTGATAAATTCATGTTTCTTTCGTGTGAAACGGCGATTTATGAGAAATGACGATAAAATTGCTGTTTTAAACTTACAAAAACATAGAAAAACACTGTTTTGAACTATTCAAACTGACAAATTCATGTTTCTTTCGTGCGAAACGGCGACTTATGAGAAATGACGATAAAATTGCTGTTTTAAACATGCAAAAACATGGAAAAACGCTGTTTTTAACTATTCAAACTGATAAATTCAGGTTTCTTTCGTTCGAAACGGTGGATTTTTGTGAAATCACGATAAAATTGCTGTTTTAAACTTGCAAAAAGATAGAAAAACGCTGTTTTGAACTATTCAAACTGACAAATTCATGTTTTTTTTCGTGCGAAACGGCGATTTATGAGAAATGACTATAAAATTGCTTTTTTAAACTTGCAAAAACATAGAAAAACGCTGTTTTGAACTATTCAAACTGACAAATTCATGTTTCTTTCGTGCGAAACGGCGATTTATGAGAAATGACGATAAAATTGCTGTTTTAAACTTGCAAAAACATAGAAAAACGCTGTTTTTAACTATTAAAACTGATAAATTCAGGTTTCTTTCGTGCGAAACCGCGATTTATGAGAAATGACGATAAAATTGCTGTTTTAAACTTGCAAAAATATAGAAAACCGCTGTTTTTAACTATTCAAACTGATAAATTCAGGTTTCTTTCGTTCGAAACGGTGGATTTTTGTGAAATCACGATAAAACTGCTGTTTTAAACTTGCAATAACATAGAAAAACGCTGTTTTGAACTATTCAAACTGACAAATTCATGTTTCTTTCGTGTGAAACGGCGATTTATGAGAAATGACGATAAAATTGCTGTTTTAAACTTGCAAAAACATAGAAAAACATTGTTTTTAACTATTCAAACTGATAAATTCAGGTTTCTTTCGTGTGAAACGGCGATTTATGAGAAATGACGATAAAATTGCTGTTTTAAACTTGCAAAAACATAGAAAAACGCTGTTTTTAACTATTCAAACTGACAAATTCATGTTTCTTTCGTGTGAAACGGCTATTTATGAGAAATGACGATAAAATTGCTGTTTTAAACTTGCAAAAACATAGAAAAACGCTGTTTTCAACTATTCAAACTGATAAATTTATGTTTCTTTCGTGTGAAACGGCGATTTATGAGAAATGACGATAAAATTGCTGTTTTAAACTTGCAAAAACATAGAAAAACGCTGTTTTTAACTATTCAAACTGACAAATTCATGTTTCTTTCGTGTGAAACGGCGATTTATGAGAAATGACTATAAAATTGCTGTTTTAAACTTGAAAAAACATAGAAAAACGCTGTTTTCAACTATTCAAACTGATAAATTCATGTTTCTTTCGTGTGAAACGGCGATTTATGAGAAATGACGATAAAATTGCTGTTTTAAACTTGCAAAAACATAGAAAAACGCAATTTTCAACTATTCAAACTGATAAATTCATGTTTCTTTCGTGTGAAACGGCGATTTATGAGAAATGACGATAAAATTGCTGTTTTAAACTTACAAAAACATAGAAAAACACTGTTTTGAACTATTCAAACTGACAAATTCATGTTTCTTTCGTGCGAAACGGCGACTTATGAGAAATGACGATAAAATTGCTGTTTTAAACATGCAAAAACATGGAAAAACGCTGTTTTTAACTATTCAAACTGATAAATTCAGGTTTCTTTCGTTCGAAACGGTGGATTTTTGTGAAATCACGATAAAATTGCTGTTTTAAACTTGCAAAAAGATAGAAAAACGCTGTTTTGAACTATTCAAACTGACAAATTCATGTTTTTTTTCGTGCGAAACGGCGATTTATGAGAAATGACTATAAAATTGCTTTTTTAAACTTGCAAAAACATAGAAAAACGCTGTTTTGAACTATTCAAACTGACAAATTCATGTTTCTTTCGTGCGAAACGGCGATTTATGAGAAATGACGATAAAATTGCTGTTTTAAACTTGCAAAAACATAGAAAAACGCTGTTTTTAACTATTAAAACTGATAAATTCAGGTTTCTTTCGTGCGAAACCGCGATTTATGAGAAATGACGATAAAATTGCTGTTTTAAACTTGCAAAAATATAGAAAACCGCTGTTTTTAACTATTCAAACTGATAAATTCAGGTTTCTTTCGTTCGAAACGGTGGATTTTTGTGAAATCACGATAAAACTGCTGTTTTAAACTTGCAATAACATAGAAAAACGCTGTTTTGAACTATTCAAACTGACAAATTCATGTTTCTTTCGTGTGAAACGGCGATTTATGAGAAATGACGATAAAATTGCTGTTTTAAACTTGCAAAAACATAGAAAAACATTGTTTTTAACTATTCAAACTGATAAATTCAGGTTTCTTTCGTGTGAAACGGCGATTTATGAGAAATGACGATAAAATTGCTGTTTTAAACTTGCAAAAACATAGAAAAACGCTGTTTTTAACTATACAAACTGATAAATTCATGTTTCTTTCGTGTGAAACGGCGATTTATGAGAAATGACGATAAAATTGCTGTTTTAAACTTGCAAAAACATAGAAAAACGCTGTTTTCAACTATTCAAACTGATAAATTCATGTTTCTTTCGTGTGAAACGGCGATTTATGAGAAATGACGATAAAATTGCAGTTTTAAACTTGCAAAAACATAGACAAACGCTGTTTTTAACTATTCAAACTAATAAATTCAGGTTTCTTTCGTGTGAAACGGCGATTTATGAGAAATGACGATAAAATTGCTGTTTTAAACTTGCAAAAACATAGAAAAACGCTGTTTTGAACAATTCAAACTGACAAATTCATGTTTCTTTCGTGTGAAACGGCGATTTATGAGAAATGACGATAAAATTGCTGTTTTAAACTTACAAAAACATAGAAAAACGCTGTTTTTAACTATTCAAACTGATAAATTCAGGTTTCTTTCGTGTGAAACGGCGATTTATGAGAAATGACGATAAAATTGCTGTTTTAAACTTGCAAAAACATAGAAAAACGCTGTTTTTAACTATTCAAACTGATAAATTCAGGTTTCTTTCGTTCGAAACGGTGGATTTTTGTGAAATCACGATAAAACTGGTGTTTTAAACTTGCAAAAACATAGAAAAACGCTGTTTTTAACTATTCAACTGACAAATTCATGTTTCTTTCGTGTGAAACGGCGATTTATGAGAAATGACGATAAAATTGCTGTTTTAAACATGCAAAAACAAAGAAAAACGCTGTTTTTAACTATTCAAACTGATAAATTCAGGTTTCTTTCGTTCGAAAAGTTGGATTTTTGTGAAATCACGATAAAACTGCTGTTTTAAACTTGCAAAAAAATAGAAAAACGCTGTTTTGAACTATTCGAACTGACAAATTCATGTTTCTTTCGTGTGAAACGGCGATTTATGAGAAATGGCGATAGACTTGCTGTTTTAAACTTGCAAAAACATAGAAAAACGCTGTTTTCAACTATTCAAACTAATAAATTCATGTTTCTTTCGTGTGAAACGGCGATTTATGAGAAATGACGATAAAATTGCTGTTTTAAACTTGCAAAAACATAGAAAAACGCTGTTTTTAACTATTCAAACTGACAAATTCATGTTTCTTTCGTGTGAAACGGCGATTTATGAGAAATGACGATAAAATTGCTGTTTTAAACTTGCAAAAACATAGAAAAACGCTGTTTTCAACTATTCAAACTGATAAAATCATGTTTCTTTCGTGTGAAACGGCGATTTATGAGAAATGACGATAAAATTGCTGTTTTAAACTTGCAAAAACATAGAAAAACGCGGTATTCAACTATTCAAACTGATAAATTCATGTTTCTTTCGTGTGAAACGGCGATTTATGAGAAATGACGATAAAATTGCTGTTTTAAACTTACAAAAACATAGAATAACGCTGTTTTTAACTATTCAAACTGATAAATTCAGGATTCTTTCGTGTGAAACGGCGATTAATGAGAAATGACGATAAAATTGCTGTTTTTAACTTGCAAAAACGTAAAAAAACTCTGTTTTTAACTATTCAAACTGATAAATTCAGGTTTCTTTCGTTCGAAACGGTGGATTTTTGTGAAATCACGATAAAACTGCTGTTTTAAACATGCAAAAACATAGAAAAACGCTGTTTTGAACTATTCAAACTGACAAATTATGTTTCTTTCGTGTGAAACGGCGATTTATGAGAAATGACGATAAAATTGCTGTTTTAAACTTGCAAAAAGATAGAAAAACGCTGCATTGAACTATTCAAACTGACAAATTCATGTTTCTTTCGTGCGAAACGGCGATTTATGAGAAATGACGATAAAATTGCTGTTTTAAACTTGCAAAAACATAGAAAAACGCTGTTTTTAACTATTAAAACTGATAAATTCAGGTTTCTTTCGTGCGAAACCGCGATTTATGAGAAATGACGATAAAATTGCTGTTTTAAACTTGCAAAAATATAGAAAACCGCTGTTTTTAACTATTCAAACTGATAAATTCAGGTTTCTTTCGTTCGAAACGGTGGATTTTTGTGAAATCACGATAAAACTGCTGTTTTAAACTTGCAATAACATAGAAAAACGCTGTTTTGAACTATTCAAACTGACAAATTCATGTTTCTTTCGTGTGAAACGGCGATTTATGAGAAATGACGATAAAATTGCTGTTTTAAACTTGCAAAAACATAGAAAAACATTGTTTTTAACTATTCAAACTGATAAATTCAGGTTTCTTTCGTGTGAAACGGCGATTTATGAGAAATGACGATAAAATTGCTGTTTTAAACTTGCAAAAACATAGAAAAACGCTGTTTTTAACTATACAAACTGATAAATTCATGTTTCTTTCGTGTGAAACGGCGATTTATGAGAAATGACGATAAAATTGCTGTTTTAAACTTGCAAAAACATAGAAAAACGCTGTTTTCAACTATTCAAACTGATAAATTCATGTTTCTTTCGTGTGAAACGGCGATTTATGAGAAATGACGATAAAATTGCAGTTTTAAACTTGCAAAAACATAGACAAACGCTGTTTTTAACTATTCAAACTAATAAATTCAGGTTTCTTTCGTGTGAAACGGCGATTTATGAGAAATGACGATAAAATTGCTGTTTTAAACTTGCAAAAACATAGAAAAACGCTGTTTTGAACAATTCAAACTGACAAATTCATGTTTCTTTCGTGTGAAACGGCGATTTATGAGAAATGACGATAAAATTGCTGTTTTAAACTTACAAAAACATAGAAAAACGCTGTTTTTAACTATTCAAACTGATAAATTCAGGTTTCTTTCGTGTGAAACGGCGATTTATGAGAAATGACGATAAAATTGCTGTTTTAAACTTGCAAAAACATAGAAAAACGCTGTTTTTAACTATTCAAACTGATAAATTCAGGTTTCTTTCGTTCGAAACGGTGGATTTTTGTGAAATCACGATAAAACTGGTGTTTTAAACTTGCAAAAACATAGAAAAACGCTGTTTTTAACTATTCAACTGACAAATTCATGTTTCTTTCGTGTGAAACGGCGATTTATGAGAAATGACGATAAAATTGCTGTTTTAAACATGCAAAAACAAAGAAAAACGCTGTTTTTAACTATTCAAACTGATAAATTCAGGTTTCTTTCGTTCGAAAAGTTGGATTTTTGTGAAATCACGATAAAACTGCTGTTTTAAACTTGCAAAAAAATAGAAAAACGCTGTTTTGAACTATTCGAACTGACAAATTCATGTTTCTTTCGTGTGAAACGGCGATTTATGAGAAATGGCGATAGACTTGCTGTTTTAAACTTGCAAAAACATAGAAAAACGCTGTTTTCAACTATTCAAACTAATAAATTCATGTTTCTTTCGTGTGAAACGGCGATTTATGAGAAATGACGATAAAATTGCTGTTTTAAACTTGCAAAAACATAGAAAAACGCTGTTTTTAACTATTCAAACTGACAAATTCATGTTTCTTTCGTGTGAAACGGCGATTTATGAGAAATGACGATAAAATTGCTGTTTTAAACTTGCAAAAACATAGAAAAACGCTGTTTTCAACTATTCAAACTGATAAAATCATGTTTCTTTCGTGTGAAACGGCGATTTATGAGAAATGACGATAAAATTGCTGTTTTAAACTTGCAAAAACATAGAAAAACGCGGTATTCAACTATTCAAACTGATAAATTCATGTTTCTTTCGTGTGAAACGGCGATTTATGAGAAATGACGATAAAATTGCTGTTTTAAACTTACAAAAACATAGAATAACGCTGTTTTTAACTATTCAAACTGATAAATTCAGGATTCTTTCGTGTGAAACGGCGATTAATGAGAAATGACGATAAAATTGCTGTTTTAAACTTGCAAAGACATAAAAAAACTCTGTTTTTAACTATTCAAACTGATAAATTCAGGTTTCTTTCGTTCGAAACGGTGGATTTTTGTGAAATCACGATAAAACTGCTGTTTTAAACATGCAAAAACATAGAAAAACGCTGTTTTGAACTATTCAAACTGACAAATTATGTTTCTTTCGTGTGAAACGGCGATTTATGAGAAATGACGATAAAATTGCTGTTTTAAACTTGCAAAAAGATAGAAAAACGCTGCATTGAACTATTCAAACTGACAAATTCATGTTTTTTTCGTGCGAAACGGCGATTTATAAGAAATGACGATAAAATTGCTTTTTTAAACTTGCAAAAACATAGAAAAACGCTGTTTTGAACTATTCAAACTGACAAATTCATGTTTCTTTCGTGCGAAACGGCGATTTATGAGAAATGACGATAAAATTGCTGTTTTAAACTTGCAAAAACATAGAAAAACGCTGTTTTTAACTATTAAAACTGATAAATTCAGGTTTCTTTCGTGCGTAACCGCGATTTATGAGAAATGACGATAAAATTGTTGTTTTAAACTTGCAAAAACATATAAAAACGCTGTTTATAACTATTCAAACTGATAAATACAGGTTTCTTTCGTTCGAAACGGTGGATTTTTGTGAAATCACGATAAAACTGCTGTTTTAAACTTGCAATAACATAGAAAAACGCTGTTTTGAACTATTCAAACTGACAAATTAATGTTTCTATCGTGTGAAACGGCGATTTATGAGAAATGACGATAAAATTGCTGTTTTAAACTTGCAAAAACATAGAAAAACGCTGTTTTTAACTATTCAAACTGATAAATTCATGTTTCTTTCGTGTGAAACGGCGATTTATGAGAAACGACGATAAAATTGCTGTTTTAATCTTGCAAAAACATAGAAAAACGCTGTTTTCAACTATTCAAACTGATAAATTCATGTTTCTTTCGTGTGAAACGGCGATTTATGAGAAATGACGATAAAATTGCTGTTTTAAACTTGCAAAAACATAGAAAAACGCTGTTTTTAACTATTCAAACTGATAAATTCAGGTTTCTTTCGTGTGAAACGGCGATTTATGAGAAAGGACGATAAAATTGCTGTTTTAAACTTGCAAAAACATAGAAAAACGCTGTTTTGAACAATTCAAACTGACAAATTCATGTTTCTTTCGTGTGAAACGGCGATTTATGAGAAATGACGATAAAATTGCTGTTTTAAACTTGCAAAAACATAGAAAAACGCTGTTTTTAACTATTCAAACTGACAAATTCATGTTTCTTTCGTGTGAAACGGCGATTTATGAGAAATGACGATAAAATTGCTGATTTAAACTTGCAAAAACATAGAAAAACGCTGTTTTCAACTATTAAAACTGATAAATTCAAGTTTCTTTCGTGTGAAACGGCGATTTATGAGAAATGACGATAAAATTGCTGTTTTAAACTTGCAAAAACATAGAAAAACGCGGTTTTCAACTATTCAAACTGATAAATTCATGTTTCTTTCGTGTGAAACGGCGATTTATGAGAAATGACGATAAAATTGCTGTTTTATACTTGCAAAAACATAGAAAAACGCTGTTTTCAACTATTCAAACTGATAAATTCATGTTTCTTTCGTGTGAAACGGCGATTTATGAAAAATGACGATAAAATTGCTGTTTTAAACTTGCAAAAACATAGAAAAACGCTGTTTTTAACTATTCAAACTGATAAATTCAGGTTTCTTTCGTTCGAAACGGTGGATTTTTGTGAAATCACGATAAAACTGCTGTTTTAAACTTGCAAAAACATAGAAAAACGCTGTTTTGAACTATTCAAACTGACAAATTCATGTTTCTTTCGTGTGAAACGGCGATTTATGAGAAATGACGAAAAAATTGCTGTTTTAAACTTGCAAAAACATAGAAAAACGCTGTTTTTAACTATTCAAACTGATAAATTCAGGTTTCTTTCGTTCGAAACGGTGGATTTTTGTGAAATCACGATAAAACTGCTGTTTTAAACTTGCAAAAACATAGAAAAACGCTGTTTTGAACTATTCAAACTGACAAATTTATGTTTCTATCGTGTGAAACGGAGATTTATGAGAAATGACGATAAATATGCTGTTTTAAACTTGCAAAAACATAGAAAAACGCTGTTTTTAACTATTCAAACTGATAAATTCAGGTTTCTTTCGTTCGAAACGGTGGATTTTTGTGAAATCACGATAAAACTGCTGTTTTAAACTTGCAAAAACATAGAAAAACGCTGTTTTGAACTATTTAAACTGACAAATTCATGTTTCTTTCGTGTGAAACGGCGATTTATGAGAAATGACGATAAAATTGCTGTTTTAAACTTGCAAAAACATAGAAAAACGCTGTTTTTAACTATTCAAACTGATAAATTCAGGGTTCTTTTGTTCGAAACGGTGGATTTTTGTGAAATCACGATAAAACTGCTGTTTTAAACTTGCAAAAACATAGAAAAACGCTGTTTTGAACTATTCAAACTGACAAATTCATGTTTCTTTCGTGTGAAACGGCGATTTATGAGAAATGACGATAAAATTGCTGTTTAAACTTGCAAAAACATAGAAAAACGCTGTTTTCAACTATTCAAACTGACAAATTCATGTTTCTTTCGTGTGAAACGGCGATTTATGAGAAATGGCGATAAAATTGCTGTTTTAAACTTGCAAAAACATTGAAAAACGCTGTTTTGAACTATTCAAACTGACAAATTCATGTTTCTTTCGTGTGAAAAGGCGATTTATAAGAAATGATGATAAAATTGCTGTTTTAAACTTGCAAAAACATAGAAAAACGCTGTTTTTAACTATTCAAACTGATAAATTCAGGTTTCGTTCATTCGAAACCGTGGATTTTTGTGAAATCACGATAAAATTGCTGTTTTAAACTTGCAAAAACATAGAAAAACGCTGTTTTTAACTATTCACACTGATAAATTCAGGTTTCTTTCGTTCGAAACGGTGGATTTTTGTGAAATCACGATAAAACTGCTGTTTTAAACTTGCAAAAACATATAAAAACGCTGTTTTGAACTATTCAAACTGACAAATTCATGTTTCTTTCG
Organism: Poecilus cupreus; assembly: GCA_963942605.1. NCBI lineage: Eukaryota > Metazoa > Arthropoda > Insecta > Coleoptera > Carabidae > Poecilus > Poecilus cupreus. The sequence goes on along the minus strand of CAWWDY010002664.1, from coordinate 59,568 downwards.
TGTAAAACTGCGATTTATGAGAAATGACGATAAAATTGCTGTTTTAAACTTGCAAAAACATAGAAAAACGCTGTTTTTAACTATTCAAACTGATAAATTCAGGTTTCTTTCGTTCGAAACGGTGGATTTTTGTGAAATCACGATAAACCTGCTGTTTTAAACTTGCAAAAACATAGAAAAACGCTGTTTTGAACTATTCAAACTGACAAATTCATGTTTCTTACGTGTAAAACGGCGATTTATGAGAAATGACGATAAAATTGCTGTTTTAAACTTGCAAAAACATAGAAAAACGCGGTTTTCAACTATTCAAACTGATAAATTCATGTTTCTTTCGTGTGAAACGGAGATTTATGAGAAATGACGATAAAATTGCTGTTTTAAACTTGCAAAAACATAGAAAAACGCTGTTTTTAACTATTCAAACTGATAAATTCAGGTTTCTTTCGTTCGAAACGGTGGATTTTTGTGAAATCACGATAAAACTGCTGTTTTAAACTTGCAAAAACATATAAAAACGCTGTTTTGAACTATTCAAACTGACAAATTCATGTTTCTTTCGTGTAAAACGGCAATTTATGAGAAATGACGATAAAATTGCTGTTTTAAACTTGCAAAAACATATAAAAACGCTGTTTTTAACTATTCAAACTGATAAATTCAGGTTTCTTTCGTTCGAAACGGTGGATTTTTGTGAAATCACGATAAAACTGCTGTTTTAAACTTGCAAAAACATAGAAAAACGCTGTTTTGAACTATTCAAACTGACAAATTCATGTTTCTATCGTGTGAAACGGCGATTTATGAGAAATGACGATAAAATTGCTGTTTAAACTTGCAAAAACATAGAAAAACGCTGTTTTCAACTATTCAAACTGACAAATTCATGTTTCATCGTGTGAAACGGCGATTTATGAGAAATGGCGATAAAATTGCTGTTTTAAACTTGCAAAAACATTGAAAAACGCTGTTTTGAACTATTCAAACTGACAAATTCATGTTTCTTTCGTGTGAAAAGGCGATTTATAAGAAATGATGATAAAATTGCTGTTTTAAACTTGCAAAAACATAAAAAAACGCTGTTTTTAACTATTCAAACTGATAAATTCAGGTTTCGTTCATTCGAAACGGTGGATTTTTGTGAAATCACGATAAAATTGCTGTTTTAAACTTGCAAAAACATAGAAAAACGATGTTTTTAACTATTCACACTGATAAATTCAGGTTTCTTTCGTTCGAAACGGTGGATTTTTGTGAAATCACGATAAAACTGCTGTTTTAAACTTGCAAAAACATAGAAAAACGCTGTATTGAACTATTTAAACTGACAAATTCATGTTTCTTTCGTGTAAAACGGCGATTTATGAGAAATGACGATAAAATTGCTGTTTTAAACTTGCAAAAACATAGAAAAACGCTGTTTTTAACTATTCAAACTGATAAATTCAGGTTTCTTTCGTTCGAAACGGTGGATTTTTGTGAAATCACGATAAACCTGCTGTTTTAAACTTGCAAAAACATAGAAAAACGCTGTTTTGAACTATTCAAACTGACAAATTCATGTTTCTTTCGGGTAAAACGGCGATTTATGAGAAATGACGATAAAATTGCTGTTTTAAACTTGCAAAAACATAGAAAAACGCGGTTTTCAACTTTTCAAACTGATCAATTCATGTTTCTTTCGTGTGAAACGGAGATTTATGAGAAATGATGATAAAATTGCTGTTTTAAACTTGCAAAAACATAGAAAAACGCTGTTTTCAACTATTCAAACTGATAAGTTCATGTTTCTTTCGTGTGAAACGGCGATTTATAAGAAATGACGATAAAATTGCTTTTTTAAACTTGCAAAAACATAGAAAAACCCTGTTTTTAACTATTCAAACTGATAAATTCAGGTTTCTTTCGTTCGAAACGGTGGATTTTTGTGAAATCACGTTAAAACTGCTGTTTTAAACTTGCAAAAACATAGAAAAACGCTGTTTTGAACTATTCAAACTGACAAATTCATGTTTCTTTCGTGTGAAACGGTGATTTATGAGAAATGACGATAAAATTGCTGTTTTAAACTTGCAAAAACATAGAAAAACGCTGTTTTAAACTATTTAAACTGACAAATTCATGTTTCTTTCGTGTGAAAAGGCGATTTATAAGAAATGATGATAAAATTGCTGTTTTAAACTTGCAAAAACATAAAAAAACGCTGTTTTTAACTATTCAAACTGATAAATTCAGGTTTCGTTCATTCGAAACGGTGGATTTTTGTGAAATTACGATAAAATTGCTGTTTTAAACTTGCAAAAACATAGAAAAACGCTGTTTTTAACTATTCACACTGATAAATTCAGGTTTCTTTCGTTCGAAACGGTGGATTTTTGTGAAATCACGATAAAACTGCTGTTTTAAACTTGCAAAAACATAGAAAAACGCTGTATTGAACTATTTAAACTGACAAATTCATGTTTCTTTCGTGTAAAACGGCGATTTATGAGAAATGACGATAAAATTGCTGTTTTAAACTTGCAAAAACATAGAAAAACGCTGTTTTTAACTATTCAAACTGATAAATTCAGGTTTCTTTCGTTCGAAACGGTGGATTTTTGTGAAATCACGATAAACCTGTTGTTTTAAACTTGCAAAAACATAGAAAAACGCTGTTTTGAACTATTCAAACTGACAAATTCATGTTTCTTTCGGGTAAAACGGCGATTTATGAGAAATGACGATAAAATTGCTGTTTTAAACTTGCAAAAACATAGAAAAACGCGGTTTTCAACTTTTCAAACTGATAAATTCATGTTTCTTTCGTGTGAAACGGAGATTTATGAGAAATGACGATAAAATTGCTGTTTTAAACTTGCAAAAACATAGAAAAACGCTGTTTTCAACTATTCAAACTGATAAATTCATGTTTCTTTCGTGTGAAACGGCGATTTATGAGAAATGACGATAAAATTGCTTTTTTAAACTTGCAAAAACATAGAAAAACCCTGTTTTTAACTATTCAAACTGATAAATTCAGGTTTCGTTCGTTCGAAACGGTGGATTTTTGTGAAATCACGTTAAAACTGCTGTTTTAAACTTGCAAAAACATAGAAAAACGCTGTTTTGAACTATTCAAACTGACAAATTCATGTTTCTTTCGTGTGAAACGGTGATTTATGAGAAATGACGATAAAATTGCTGTTTTAAACTTGCAAAAACATAGAAAAACGCTGTTTTTAACTATTCAAACTGATAAATTCAGGTTTCGTTCATTCGAAACGGTGGATTTTTGTGAAATCACGATAAAATTGCTGTTTTAAACTTGCAAAAACATAGAAAAACGCTGTTTTTAACTATTCACACTGATAAATTCAGGTTTCTTTCGTTCGAAACGGTGGATTTTTGTGAAATCACGATAAAACTGCTGTTTTAAACTTGCAAAAACATAGAAAAACGCTGTATTGAACTATTTAAACTGACAAATTCATGTTTCTTTCGTGTAAAACGGCGATTTATGAGAAATGACGATAAAATTGCTGTTTTAAACTTGCAAAAACATAGAAAAACGCTGTTTTTAACTATTCAAACTGATAAATTCAGGTTTCTTTCGTTCGAAACGGTGGATTTTTGTGAAATCACGATAAACCTGCTGTTTTAAACTTGCAAAAACATAGAAAAACGCTGTTTTGAACTATTCAAACTGACAAATTCATGTTTCTTTCGTGTAAAACGGCAATTTATGAGAAATGACGATAAAATTGCTGTTTTAAACTTGCAAAAACATAGAAAACGCGGTTTTCAACTATTCAAACTGATAAATTCATGTTTTTTCGTGTGAAACGGAGATTTATGAGAAATGACGATAAAATTGCTGTTTTAAACTTGCAAAAACATAGAAAAACGCTGTTTTGAACTATTCAAACTGACAAATTCATGTTTCTTTCGTGTGAAACGGCGATTTATGAGAAATGACAATAAAATTGCTGTTTTAAACTTGCAAAAACATAGAAAAACGCTGTTTTGAACTATTCAAACTGACTAATTCTTGTTTCTTTCGCGTGAAACGGCGATTTATGAGAAATGACGATAAAATTGCTGTTTTAAACTTGCGAAAACATAGAAAAACGCTGTTTTCAACTATTCAAACTGATAAATTCATGTTTCTTTCGTGTGAAACGGCGAATTATGAGAAATGACGATAAAATTGCTGTTTTAAACTTGCAAAAACACAGAAAAACGCTGTTTTTAACTATTCAAACTGATAAATTCAGGTTTCTTTCGTTCGAAACGGTGGATTTTTGTGAAATCACGATAAAACTGCTGTTTTAAACTTGCAAAAACATAGAAAAACGCTGTTTTGAACTATTCAAACTGACAAATTCATGTTTCTTTCGTGTAAAACGGCGATTTATGAGAAATGACGATAAAATTGCTATTTTAAACTTTCAAAAACATAGAAAAACGCTGTTTTTAACTATTCAAACTGATAAATTCAGGTTTCTTTCGTTCGAAACGGTGGATTTTTGTGAAATCACGATAAACCTGCTGTTTTAAACTTGCAAAAACATAGAAAAACGCTGGTTTGAACTATTTAAACTGACAAATTCATGTTTCTTTCGGGTAAAACGGCGATTTATGAGAAATGACGATAAAATTGCTGTTTTAAACTTGCAAAAACATGAAAAAACGCGGTTTTCAACTATTCAAACTTATAAATTCATGTTTCTTTCTTGTGAAACGGAGATTTATGAGAAATGACGATAAAATTGCTATTTTAAACTTGCAAAAACATAGAAAAGCGCTGTTTTTAACTATTCAAACTGATAAATTCAGGTTTATTTCGTTCGAAACGGTGTATTTTTGTGAAATCACGATAAAACTGCTGTTTTAAACTTGCAAAAACATAAAAAAACGCTGTTTTGAACTATTCAAACTGACAAATTCATGTTTCTTTCGTGTGAAACGGCGATTTATGAGAAATGACGATAAATTTGCTGTTTAAACTTGCAAAAACATAGAAAAACGCTGTTTTCAACTATTCAAACTGACAAATTCATGTTTCTTTCGTGTGAAACGGCGATTTATTAGAAATGACGATAAAATTGCTGTTTTAAACTTGCAAAAACATAGAAAAACGCGGTTTTCAACTATTCAAACTGATAAATTCATGTTTCTTTCGTGTGAAACGGAGATTTATGAGAAATGACTATAAAATTGCTGTTTTAAACTTGCAAAAACATAGAAAAACGCTGTTTTCAACTATTCAAACTGATAAATTCAAGTTTCTTTCGTGTGAAACGGCGATTTATGAGAAATGACGATAAAATTGCTGTTTTAAACTTGCAAAAACATAGAAAAACCCTGTTTTTATCTACTCAAACTGATAAATTCAGGTTTCTTTCGTTCGAAACGGTGGATTTTTGTAAAATCACGATAAAACTGCTGTTTTAAACTTGCAAAAACATATAAAAACGCTGTTTTAAACTATTCAAACTCACAAATTCATGTTTCTTTCGTGTAAAACGGCGATTTATGAGAAATGACGATAAAATTGCTGTTTTAAACTTGCTAAAACATAGAAAAACGCTGTTTTTAACTATTCAAACTGATAAATTCAGGTTTCTTTCGTTCGAAACGGTGGATTTTTGTGATATCACGATAAAACAGCTGTTTTAAACTTGCAAAAACATAGAAAAACGCTGTTTTAAACTATTCAAACTGACAAATTCATGTTTCTTTCGTGTGAAACGGCGATTTATGAGAAATGACGAGAAAATTGCTGTTTAAACTTGCAAAAACATAGAAAAACGCTGTTTTCAACTATTCAAACTGACAAATTCATGTTTCTTTCGTGTGAAACGGCGATTTATGAGAAATGGCGATAAAATTGCTGTTTTAAACTTGCAAAAACATAGAAAAACGCTGTTTTCAACTATTCAAACTGACAAATTCATGTTTCTTTCGTGTGAAACGGCGATTTATGAGAAATGATGATAAAATTGCTGTTTTAAACTTGCAAAAACATAGAAAAACGCTGTTTTTAACTATTCAAACTGATAAATTCAGGTTTCGTTCATTCGAAACGGTGGATTTTTGTGAAATCACGATAAAATTGCTGTTTTAAACTTGCAAAAACATAGAAAAACGCTGTTTTTAACTATTCACACTGATAAATTCAGGTTTCTTTCGTTCGAAACGGTGGATTTTTGTGAAATCACGATAAAACTGCTGTTTTAAACTTGCAAAAACATAGAAAAACGCTGTATTGAACTATTTAAACTGACAAATTCATGTTTCTTTCGTGTAAAACAACGATTTATGAGAAATGACGATAAAATTGCTGTTTTAAACTTGCAAAAACATAGAAAAACGCTGTTTTTAACTATTCAAACTGATAAATTCAGGTTTCTTTCGTTCGAAACGGTGGATTTTTGTGAAATCACGATAAACCTGCTGTTTTAAACTTGCAAAAACATAGAAAAACGCTGTTTTGAACTATTCAAACTGACAAATTCATGTTTCTTTCGGGTAAAACGGCGATTTATGAGAAATGACGATAAAATTGCTGTTTTAAACTTGCAAAAACATAGAAAAACGCGGTTTTCAACTTTTCAAACTGATAAATTCATGTTTCTTTCGTGTGAAACGGAGATTTATGAGAAATGACGATAAAATTGCTGTTTTAAACTTGCAAAAACATAGAAAAACGCTGTTTTCAACTATTCAAACTGATAAATTCATGTTTCTTTCGTGTGAAACGGCGATTTATGAGAAATGACGATAAAATTGCTTTTTTAAACTTGCAAAAACATAGAAAAACCCTGTTTTTATCTACTCAAACTGATAAATTCAGGTTTCTTTCGTTCGAAACGGTGGATTTTTGTAAAATCACGATAAAACTGCTGTTTTAAACTTGCAAAAACATATAAAAACGCTGTTTTAAACTATTCAAACTCACAAATTCATGTTTCTTTCGTGTAAAACGGCGATTTATGAGAAATGACGATAAAATTGCTGTTTTAAACTTGCTAAAACATAGAAAAACGCTGTTTTTAACTATTCAAACTGATAAATTCAGGTTTCTTTCGTTCGAAACGGTGGATTTTTGTGATATCACGATAAAACAGCTGTTTTAAACTTGCAAAAACATAGAAAAACGCTGTTTTAAACTATTCAAACTGACAAATTCATGTTTCTTTCGTGTGAAACGGCGATTTATGAGAAATGACGAGAAAATTGCTGTTTAAACTTGCAAAAACATAGAAAAACGCTGTTTTCAACTATTCAAACTGACAAATTCATGTTTCTTTCGTGTGAAACGGCGATTTATGAGAAATGGCGATAAAATTGCTGTTTTAAACTTGCAAAAACATAGAAAAACGCTGTTTTCAACTATTCAAACTGACAAATTCATGTTTTTTTCGTGTGAAACGGCGATTTATGAGAAATGATGATAAAATTGCTGTTTTAAACTTGCAAAAACATAGAAAAACGCTGTTTTTAACTATTCAAACTGATAAATTCAGGTTTCGTTCATTCGAAACGGTGGATTTTTGTGAAATCACGATAAAATTGCTGTTTTAAACTTGCAAAAACATAGAAAAACGCTGTTTTTAACTATTCACACTGATAAATTCAGGTTTCTTTCGTTCGAAACGGTGGATTTTTGTGAAATCACGATAAAACTGCTGTTTTAAACTTGCAAAAACATAGAAAAACGCTGTATTGAACTATTTAAACTGACAAATTCATGTTTCTTTCGTGTAAAACAACGATTTATGAGAAATGACGATAAAATTGCTGTTTTAAACTTGCAAAAACATAGAAAAACGCTGTTTTTAACTATTCAAACTGATAAATTCAGGTTTCTTTCGTTCGAAACGGTGGATTTTTGTGAAATCACGATAAACCTGCTGTTTTAAACTTGCAAAAACATAGAAAAACGCGGTTTTGAACTATTCAAACTGACAAATTCATGTTTCTTTCGGGTAAAACGGCGATTTATGAGAAATGACGATAAAATTGCTGTTTTAAACTTGCAAAAACATAGAAAAACGCGGTTTTCAACTTTTCAAACTGATAAATTCATGTTTCTTTCGTGTGAAACGGAGATTTATGAGAAATGACGATAAAATTGCTGTTTTAAACTTGCAAAAACATAGAAAAACGCTGTTTTCAACTATTCAAACTGATAAATTCATGTTTCTTTCGTGTGAAACGGCGATTTATGAGAAATGACGATAAAATTGCTTTTTTAAACTTGCAAAAACATAGAAAAACCCTGTTTTCAACTATTCAAACTGATAAATTCAGGTTTCTTTCGTTCGAAACGGTGGATTTTTGTGAAATCACGTTAAAACTGCTGTTTTAAACTTGCAAAAACATAGAAAAACGCTGTTTTGAACTATTCAAACTGACAAATTCATGTTTCTTTCGTGTGAAACGGTGATTTATGAGAAATGACGATAAAATTGCTGTTTTAAACTTGCAAAAACATAGAAAAACGCTGTTTTTAACTATTGAAACTGATAAATTCAGGTTTCTTTCGTTCGAAACGGTGGATTTTTGTGAAATCACGATAAAACTGCTGTTTTAAACTTGCAAAAACATATAAAAACGCTGTTTTGAACTATTCAAACTGACAAATTCATGTTTCTTTCGTGTAAAACGGCGATTTATGAGAAATGACGATAAAATTGCTGTTTTAAACTTGCAAAAACATAGAAAAACGCTGTTTTTAACTATTCAAACTGATAAATTCAGGTTTCTTTCGTTCGAAACGGTGGATTTTTGTGAAATCACGATAAAACTGCTGTTTTAAACTTGCAAAAACATAGAAAAACGCTGTTTTGAACTATTCAAACTGACAAATTCATGTTTCTTTCGTGTGAAACGGCGATTTATGAGAAATGACGATAAAATTGCTGTTTAAACTTGCAAAAACATAGAAAAACGCTGTTTTCAACTATTCAAACTGACAAATTCATGTTTCATCGTGTGAAACGGCGATTTATGAGAAATGGCGATAAAATTGCTGTTTTAAACTTGCAAAAACATTGAAAAACGCTGTTTTGAAATATTCAAACTGACAAATTCATGTTTCTTTCGTATAAAACGGCGATTTATGAGAAATGACGATAAAATTGCAGTTTTAAACTTGCAAAAACATAGAAAAACGCTGTTTTGAACTATTCAAACTGACAAATTCATGTTTCTTTCGTGTAAAACGGCAATTTATGAGAAATGACGATAAAATTGCTGTTTTAAACTTGCAAAAACATAGAAAACGCGGTTTTCAACTATTCAAACTGATAAATTCATGTTTTTTCGTGTGAAACGGAGATTTTTGAGAAATGACGATAAAATTGCTGTTTTAAACTTGCAAAAACATAGAAAAACGCTGTTTTGAACTATTCAAACTGACAAATTCATGTTTCTTTCGTGTGAAACGGCGATTTATGAGAAATGACAATAAAATTGCTGTTTTAAACTTGCAAAAACATAGAAAAACGCTGTTTTGAACTATTCAAACTGACTAATTCTTGTTTCTTTCGCGTGAAACGGCGATTTATGAGAAATGACGATAAAATTGCTGTTTTAAACTTGCAAAAACATAGAAAAACGCTGTTTTCAACTATTCAAACTGATAAATTCATGTTTCTTTCGTGTGAAACGGCGATTTATGAGAAATAACGATAAAATTGCTGTTTTAAACTTGCAAAAACACAGAAAAACGCTGTTTTTAACTATTCAAACTGACAAATTCATGTTTCTTTCGTATAAAACGGCGATTTATGAGAAATGACGATAAAATTGCAGTTTTAAACTTGCAAAAACATAGAAAAACGCTGTTTTGAACTATTCAAACTGACAAATTCATGTTTCTTTCGTGTAAAACGGCGATTTATGAGAAATGACGATAAAATTGCTGTTTTAAACTTGCAAAAACATAGAAAAACGCTGTTTTTAACTATTCAAACTGATAAATTCAGGTTTCTTTCGTTCGAAACGGTGGATTTTTGTGAAATCACGATAAAACTGCTGTTTTAAACTTGCAAAAACATAGAAAAACGCTGTTTTGAACTATTCAAACTGACAAATTCATGTTTCTTTCGTGTGAAACGGCGATTTATGAGAAATGACGATAAAATTGCTGTTTAAACTTGCAAAAACATAGAAAAACGCTGTTTTCAACTATTCAAACTGACAAATTCATGTTTCATCGTGTGAAACGGCGATTTATGAGAAATGGCGATAAAATTGCTGTTTTAAACTTGCAAAAACATTGAAAAACGCTGTTTTGAACTATTCAAACTGACAAATTCATGTTTCTTTCGTATAAAACGGCGATTTATGAGAAATGACGATAAAATTGCAGTTTTAAACTTGCAAAAACATAGAAAAACGCTGTTTTGAACTATTCAAACTGACAAATTCATGTTTCTTTCGTGTAAAACGGCAATTTATGAGAAATGACGATAAAATTGCTGTTTTAAACTTGCAAAAACATAGAAAACGCGGTTTTCAACTATTCAAACTGATAAATTCATGTTTTTTCGTGTGAAACGGAGATTTATGAGAAATGACGATAAAATTGCTGTTTTAAACTTGCAAAAACATAGAAAAACGCTGTTTTGAACTATTCAAACTGACAAATTCATGTTTCTTTCGTGTGAAACGGCGATTTATGAGAAATGACAATAAAATTGCTGTTTTAAACTTGCAAAAACATAGAAAAACGCTGTTTTGAACTATTCAAACTGACTAATTCTTGTTTCTTTCGCGTGAAACGGCGATTTATGAGAAATGACGATAAAATTGCTGTTTTAAACTTGCAAAAACATAGAAAAACGCTGTTTTCAACTATTCAAACTGATAAATTCATGTTTCTTTCGTGTGAAACGGCGATTTATGAGAAATGACGATAAAATTGCTGTTTTAAACTTGCAAAAACACAGAAAAACGCTGTTTTTAACTATTCAAACTGATAAATTCAGGTTTCTTTCGTTCGAAACGGTGGATTTTTGTGAAATCACGATAAAACTGCTGTTTTAAACTTGCAAAAACATAAAAAAACGCTGTTTTGAACTATTCAAACTGACAAATTCATGTTTCTTTCGTGTAAAACGGCGATTTATGAGAAATGACGATAAAATTGCTATTTTAAACTTTCAAAAACATAGAAAAACGCTGTTTTTAACTATTCAAACTGATAAATTCAGGTTTCTTTCGTTCGAAACGGTGGATTTTTGTGAAATCACGATAAACCTGCTGTTTTAAACTTGCAAAAACATAGAAAAACGCTGTTTTGAACTATTTAAACTGACAAATTCATGTTTCTTTCGGGTAAAACGGCGATTTATGAGAAATGACGATAAAATTGCTGATTTAAACTTGCAAAAACATGAAAAAACGCGGTTTTCAACTATTCAAACTTATAAATTCATGTTTCTTTCGTGTGAAACGGAGATTTATGAGAAATGACGATAAAATTGCTATTTTAAACTTGCAAAAACATAGAAAAGCGCTGTTTTTAACTATTCAAACTGATAAATTCAGGTTTCTTTCGTTCGAAACGGTGTATTTTTGTGAAATCACGATAAAACTGCTGTTTTAAACTTGCAAAAACATAGAAAAACGCTGTTTTGAACTATTCAAACTGACAAATTCATGTTTCTTTCGTGTGAAACGGCGATTTATGAGAAATGACGATAAATTTGCTGTTTAAACTTGCAAAAACATAGAAAAACGCTGTTTTCAACTATTCAAACTGACAAATTCATGTTTCTTTCGTGTGAAACGGCGATTTATTAGAAATGACGATAAAATTGCTGTTTTAAACTTGCAAAAACATAGAAAAACGCGGTTTTCAACTATTCAAACTGATAAATTCATGTTTCTTTCGTGTGAAACGGAGATTTATGAGAAATGACTATAAAATTGCTGTTTTAAACTTGCAAAAACATAGAAAAACGCTGTTTTCAACTATTCAAACTGATAAATTCAAGTTTCTTTCGTGTGAAACGGCGATTTATGAGAAATGACGATAAAATTGCTGTTTTAAACTTGCAAAAACATAGAAAAACCCTGTTTTTATCTACTCAAACTGATAAATTCAGGTTTCTTTCGTTCGAAACGGTGGATTTTTGTAAAATCACGATAAAACTGCTGTTTTAAACTTGCAAAAACATATAAAAACGCTGTTTTGAACTATTCAAACTCACAAATTCATGTTTCTTTCGTGTAAAACGGCGATTTATGAGAAATGACGATAAAATTGCTGTTTTAAACTTGCTAAAACATAGAAAAACGCTGTTTTTAACTATTCAAACTGATAAATTCAGGTTTCTTTCGTTCGAAACGGTGGATTTTTGTGACATCACGATAAAACTGCTGTTTTAAACTTGCAAAAACATAGAAAAACGCTGTTTTGAACTATTCAAACTGACAAATTCATGTTTCTTTCGTGTGAAACGGCGATTTATGAGAAATGACGAGAAAATTGCTGTTTAAACTTGCAAAAACATAGAAAAACGCTGTTTTCAACTATTCAAACTGACAAATTCATGTTTCTTTCGTGTGAAACGGCGATTTATGAGAAATGGCGATAAAATTGCTGTTTTAAACTTGCAAAAACATTGAAAAACGCTGTTTTGAACTATTCAAACTGACAAATTCATGTTTCTTTCGTGTAAAAAGGCGATTTATAAGAAATGATGATAAAATTGCTGTTTTAAACTTGCAAAAACATAGAAAAACGCTGTTTTTAACTATTCAAACTGATAAATTCAGGTTTCGTTCATTCGAAACGGTGGATTTTTGTGAAATCACGATAAAATTGCTGTTTTAAACTTGCAAAAACATAGAAAAACGCTGTTTTTAACTATTCACACTGATAAATTCAGGTTTCTTTCGTTCGAAACGGTGGATTTTTGTGAAATCACGATAAAACTGCTGTTTTAAACTTGCAAAAACATAGAAAAACGCTGTTTTGAACTATTTAAACTGACAAATTCATGTTTCTTTCGTGTAAAACGGCGATTTATGAGAAATGACGATAAAATTGCTGTTTTAAACTTGCAAAAACATAGTAAAACGCTGTTTTTAACTATTCAAACTGATAAATTCAGGTTTCTTTCGTTCGAAACGGTGGATTTTTGTGAAATCACGATAAACCTGCTGTTTTAAACTTGCAAAAACATAGAAAAACGCTGTTTTGAACTATTCAAACTGACAAATTCATGTTTCTTTCGTGTAAAACGGCGATTTATAAGAAATGACGATAAAATTGCTGTTTTAAACTTGCAAAAACATAGAAAAACGTTGTTTTTAACTATTCAAACTGATAAATTCAGGTTTCTTTCGTTCGAAACGGTGGATTTTTGTGAAATCACGATAAACCTGCTGTTTTAAACTTGCAAAAACATAGAAAAACGCTGTTTTTAACTATTCAAACTGATAAATTCAGGTTTCTTTCGTTCGAAACGGTGGATTTTTGTGAAATCACGATAAACCTGCTGTTTTAAACTTGCAAAAACATAGAAAAACGCTGTTTTGAACTATTCAAACTGACTAATTCTTGTTTCTTTCGCGTGAAACGGCGATTTATGAGAAATGACGATTATATTGCTGTTTTAAACTTGCAAAAACATAGAAAAACGCTGTTTTCAACTATTCAAACTGACAAATTCATGTTTCTTTCGTGTGAAACGGCGATTTATGAGAAATGACGATAAAATTGCTGTTTAAACTTGCAAAAACATAGAAAAACGCTGTTTTCAACTATTCAAACTGACAAATTCATGTTTCTTTCGTGTGAAACGGCGATTTATGAGAAATGGCGATAAAATTGCTGTTTTAAACTTGCAAAAACATTGAAAAACGCTGTTTTGAACTATTCAAACTGACAAATTCATGTTTCTTTCGTGTGAAAAGGCGATTTATAAGAAATGATGATAAAATTGCTGTTTTAAACTTGAAAAAACATAGAAAAACGCTTTTTTTAACTATTCAAACTAATAAATTCAGGTTTCGTTCATTCGAAACGGTGGATTTTTGTGAAATCACGATAAAATTGCTGTTTTAAACTTGCAAAAACATAGAAAAACGCTGTTTTTAACTATTCACACTGATAAATTCAAGTTTCTTTCGTTCGAAACGGTGGATTTTTGTGAAATCACGATAAAACTGCTGTTTTAAACTTGCAAAAACATAGAAAAACGCTGTTTTGAACTATTTAAACTGACAAATTCATGTTTCTTTCGTGTAAAACGGCGATTTATGAGAAATGACGATAAAATTGCTGTTTTAAACTTGCAAAAACATAGAAAAACGCTGTTTTAAACTATTCAAACTGATAAATTCAGGTTTCTTTCGTTCGAAACGGTGGATTTTTGTGAAATCACGATAAACCTGCTGTTTTAAACTTGCAAAAACATAGAAAAACGCTGTTTTGAACTATTCAAACTGACAAATTCATGTTTCTTTCGTGTAAAACGGCGATTTATGAGAAATGACGATAAAATTGCTGTTTTAAACTTGCAAAAACATAGAAAAACGCGGTTTTCAACTATTCAAACTGATAAATTCATGTTTCTTTCGTGTGAAACGGAGATTTATGAGAAATGACGATAAAATTGCTGTTTTAAACTTGCAAAAACATAGAAAAACGCTGTTTTGAACTATTCAAACTGACAAATTCATGTTTCTTTCGTGTGAAACGGCGATTTATGAGAAATGACAATAAAATTGCTGTTTTAAACTTGCAAAAACATAGAAAAACGCTGTTTTGAACTATTCAAACTGACTAATTCTTGTTTCTTTCGCGTGAAACGGCGATTTATGAGAAATGACGATAGAATTGCTGTTTTAAACTTGCAAAAACATAGAAAAACGCTGTTTTGAAATATTCAAACTGATAAATTCATGTTTCTTTCGTGTGAAACGGCGATTTATGAGAAATGACGATAAAATTGCTGTTTTAAACTTGCTAAAACATAGAAAAACGCTGTTTTTAACTATTCAAACTGATAAATTAAGGTTTCTTTCGTTCGAAACGGTGGATTTTTGTGAAATCACGATAAAACTGCTGTTTTAAACTTGCAAAAACATAGAAAAACGCTGTTTTGAACTATTCAAACTGACAAATTCATGTTTCTTTCGGGTAAAACGGCGATTTATGAGAAATGACGATAAAATTGCTGTTTTAAACTTGCAAAAACATGGAAAAACGCGGTTTTCAACTATTCAAACTGATAAATTCATGTTTCTTTCGTGTGAAACGGAGATTTATGAGAAATGACAATAAAATTGCTATTTTAAACTTGCAAAAACCTAGAAAAACGCTGTTTTTAACTATTCAAACTGATAAATTCAGGTTTCTTTCGTTCGAAACGGTGTATTTTTGTGAAATCACGATAAAACTGCTGTTTTAAACTTGCAAAAACATAGAAAAACGCTGTTTTGAACTATTCAAACTGACAAATTCATGTTTCTTTCGTGTGAAACGGCGATTTATGAGAAATGACGATAAATTTGCTGTTTAAACTTGCAAAAACATAGAAAAACGCTGTTTTCAACTATTCAAACTGACAAATTCATGTTTCTTTCGTGTGAAACGGCGATTTATGAGAAATGACGATAAAATTGCTGTTTTAAACTTGCAAAAACATTGAAAAACGCTGTTTTGAACTATTCAAACTGACAAATTCATGTTTCTTTCGTGTGAAAAGGCGATTTATGAGAAATGATGATAAAATTGCTGTTTTAAACTTGCAAAAACATAGAAAAACGATGTTTTTAACTATTCAAACTGATAAATTCAGGTTTCGTTCATTCGAAACCGTGGATTTTTGTGAAATCACGATAAAATTGCTGTTTTAAACTTGCAAAAACATAGAAAAACGCTGTTTTTAACTATTCACACTGATAAATTCAGGTTTCTTTCGTTCGAAACGGTGGATTTTTGTGTAATCACGATAAAACTGCTGTTTTAAACTTGCAAAAACATAGAAAAAAGCTGTTTTGAACTATTCAAACTGACAAATTCATGTTTCTTTCGTGTGAAACGGCGATTTATGAGAAATGACGATAAAATTGCTGTTTTAAACTTGCAAAAACATAGAAAAGCGCTGTTTTTAACTATTCAAACTGATAAATTCAGGTTTCTTTCATTCGAAACGGTGGATTTTTGTGAAATCACGATAAAACTGCTGTTTTAAACTTGCAAAAACATAGAAAAACGCTGTTTTGAACTATTCAAACTGACAAATTCATGTTTCTTTCGTGTAAAACGGCGATTTATGAGAAATGACGATAAAATTGCTGTTTTAAACTTGCAAAAACATAGAAAAACGCTGTTTTTAACTATTCAAACTAATAAATTCAGGTTTCTTTCGTTCGAAACGGTGGATTTTTGTGAAATCACGATAAACCTGCTGTTTTAAACTTGCAAAAACATAGAAAAACGCTGTTTTGAACTATTCAAACTGACAAATTCATGTTTCTTTCGTGTAAAACGGCGATTTATGAGAAATGACGATAAAATTGCTGTTTTAAACTTGCAAAAACATAGAAAAACGCGGTTTTCAACTATTCAAACTGATAAATTCATGTTTCTTTCGTGTGAAACGGAGATTTATGAGAAATGACGATAAAATTGCTGTTTTAAACTTGCAAAAACATAAAAAAACGCTGTTTTTAACTATTCAAACTGATAAATTCAGGTTTCTTTCGTTCGAAACGGTGGATTTTTGTGAAATCACGATAAAACTGCTGTTTTAAACTTGCAAAAACATAGAAAAACGCTGTTTTGAACTATTCAAACTGACAAATTCATGTTTCTTTCGTGTGAAACGGCGATTTATGAGAAATGACGATAAAATTGCTGTTTTAAACTTGCAAAAACATAGAAAAACGCTGTTTTTAACTATTCAAACTTATAAATTCAGGTTTCTTTCGTTCGAAACGGTGGATTTTTGTGAAATCACGATATAACTGCTGTTTTAAACTTGCAAAAACATAGAAAAACGCTGTTTTGAACTATTCAAACTGACAAATTCATGTTTCTTTCGTGTGAAACGGCGATTTATGAGAAATGACGATAAAATTGCTGTTTTAAATTTGCAAAAACATAGAAAAACGCTGTTTTTAACTATTCAAACTTATAAATTCAGGTTTCTTTCGTTCGAAACGGTGGATTTTTGTGAAATCACGATATAACTGCTGTTTTAAACTTGCAAAAACATAGAAAAACGCTGTTTTGAACTATTCAAACTGACAAATTCATGTTTCTTTCGTATGAAACGGCGATTTATGAGAAATGACGATAAAATTGCTGTTTTAAACTTGCAAAAACATAGAAAAACGCTGTTTTTAACTATTCAAACTGATAAATTCAGGTTTCTTTCGTTCGAAACGGTGGATTTTTGTGAAATCAAGATAAAACTGCTGTTTTAAACTTGCAAAAACATAGAAAAACGCTGTTTTGAACTATTCAAACTGACAAATTCATGTTTCTTTCGTGTGAAACGGCGATTTATGAGAAATGACGATAAAATTGCTGTTTTAAACTTGCAAAAACATAGAAAAACGCTGTTTTTAACTATTCAAACTGATAAATTCAGGTTTCTTTCGTTCGAAACGGTGGATTTTTGTGAAATCACGATAAACCTGCTGTTTTAAACTTGCAAAAACATAGAAAAACGCTGTTTTTAACTATTCAAACTGTCAAATTCATGTTTCTTTTGTGTAAAACGGCGATTTATGAGAAATGACGATAAAATTGCTGTTTTAAATATGCAAAAACATAGAAAAACGCGGTTTTCAACTATTCAAACTGATAAATTCAGGTTTCTTTCGTTCGAAACGGTGTATTTTTGTGAAATCACGATAAAACTGCTGTTTTAAACTTGCAAAAACATAGAAAAACGCTGTTTTGAACTATTCAAACTGACAAATTCATATTTCTTTCGTGTGAAACGGCGATTTATGAGAAATGACGATAAAATTGCTGTTTTAAACTTGCAAAAACATAGAAAAACACTGTTTTCAACTATTCAAACTGACAAATTCATGTTTCTTACGTGTAAAACGGCGACTTATGAGAAATGACGATAAAATTGCTGTTTTAAACTTGCAAAAACATTGAAAAACGCTGTTTTGAACTATTCAAACTGACAAATTCATTTTTCTTTCGTGTGAAAAGGCGATTTATGAGAAATGACGATAAAATTGCTGTTTAAAACTTGCAAAAACATAGAAAAACGCTGTTTTAAACTATTCAAACTGATAAATTCAGGTTTCTTTCGTTCGAAACGGTGGATTTTTGTGAAATCACGATAAAACTGCTGTTTTAAACTTGCAAAAACATAGAAAAACGCTGTTTGAACTATTCAAACTGACAAATTCATGTTTCTTTCGTGTGAAACGGCGATTTATGAGAAATGACGATAAAATTGCTGTTTTAAACTTGCAAAAACATAGAAAAACGCTGTTTTTAACTATTCAAACTGATAAATTCAGGTTTCTTTCGTTCGAAACGGTGGATTTTTGTGAAATCACGATAAACCTGCTGTTTTAAACTTGCAAAAACATAGAAAAACGCTGTTTTGAACTATTCAAACTGACAAATTCATGTTTCTTTCGTGTAAAACGGCGATTTATGAGAAATGACGATAAAATTGCTGTTTTAAACTTGCAAAAACATAGAAAAACGCGGTTTTCAACTATTCAAACTGATAAATTCATGTTTCTTTCGTGTGAAACGGAGATTTATGAGAAATGACGATAAAATTGCTGCTTTAAACTTGCAAAAACATAGAAAAACGCTGTTTTTAACTATTCAAACTGATAAATTCAGGTTTCTTTCGTTCGAAACGGTGTATTTTTGTGAAATCGCGATAAAACTGCTGTTTTAAACTTGCAAAAACATAGAAAAACGCTGTTTTGAACTATTCAAACTGACAAATTCATGTTTCTTTCGTGTGAAACGGCGATTTATGAGAAATGACGATAAAATTGCTGTTTTAAACTTGCAAAAACATAGAAAAACGCTGTTTTCAACTATTCAAACTGACAAATTCATGTTTTTTTCGTGTGAAACGGCGATTTATGAGAAATGACGATAAAATTGCTGTTTTAAACTTGCAAAAACATTGAAAAACGCTGTTTTGAACTATTCAAACTGACAAATTCATGTTTCTTTCGTGTGAAAAGGCGATTTATGAGAAATGACGATAAAATTGCTGTTTTAAACTTGCAAAAACATAAAAAAACGCTGTTTTTAACTATTCAAACTGATAAATTCAGGTTTCTTTCGTTCGAAACGGTGGATTTTTGTGAAATCACGATAAAACTGCTGTTTTAAACTTGCAAAAACATAGAAAAACGCTGTTTTGAACTATTCAAACTGACAAATTCATGTTTCTTTCGTGTGAAACGGCGATTTATGAGAAATGACAATAAAATTGCTGTTTTAAACTTGCAAAAACATAAAAAAAACGCTGTTTTTAACTATTCAAACTTATAAATTCAGGTTTCTTTCGTTCGAAACGGTGGATTTTTGTGAAATCACGATATAACTGCTGTTTTAAACTTGCAAAAACATAGAAAAACGCTGTTTTGAACTATTCAAGCTGACAAATTCATGTTTCTTTCGTGTGAAACGGCGATTTATGAGAAATAACGATAAAATTGCTGTTTTAAACTTGCAAAAACATAGAAAAACGCTGTTTTTAACTATTCAAACTTATAAATTCAGGTTTCTTTCGTTCGAAACGGTGGATTTTTGTGAAATCACGATATAACTGCTGTTTTAAACTTGCAAAAACATAGAAAAACGCTGTTATGAACTATTCAAACTGACAAATTCATGTTTCTTTCGTGTGAAACGGCGATTTATGAGAAATGACGATAAAATTGCTGTTTTAAACTTGCAAAAACATAGAAAAACGCTGTTTTTAACTATTCAAACTGATAAATTCAGGTTTCTTTCGTTCGAAACGGTGGATTTTTGTGAAATCACGATAAAACTGCTGTTTTAAACTTGCAAAAATATAGAAAAACGCTGTTTTGAACTATTCAAACTGACAAATTCATGTTTCTTTCGTGTGAAACGGCGATTTATGAGAAATGACGATAAAATTGCTGTTTTAAACTTGCAAAAACATAGAAAAACGCTGTTTTTAACTATTCAAACTGATAAATTCAGGTTTCTTTCGTTCGAAACGGTGGATTTTTGTGAAATCACGATAAACCTGCTGTTTTAAACTTGCAAAAACATAGAAAAACGCTGTTTTGAACTATTCAAACTGTCAAATTCATGTTTCTTTCGTGTAAAACGGCGATTTATGAGAAATGACGATAAAATTGCTGTTTTAAACTTGCAAAAACATAGAAAAACGCGGTTTTCAACTATTCAAACTGACAAATTCATGTATCTTTTGTGTGAAACGGAGATTTATGAGAAATGACGATTAAATTGCTGTTTTAATCTTGCAAAAACATAGAAAAACGCTGTTTTTAACTATTCAAACTGATAAATTCAGGTTTCTTTCGTTCGAAACGGTGTATTTTTGTGAAATCACGATAAAACTGCTGTTTTAAACTTGCAAAAACATAGAAAAACGCTGTTTTGAACTATTTAAACTGACAAATTCATGTTTCTTTCGTGTGAAACGGCGATTTATGAGAAATGACGATAAAATTGCTGTTTTAAACTTGCAAAAACATAGAAAAACGCTGTTTTCAACTATTCAAACTGACAAATTCATGTTTCTTTCGTGTGAAACGGCGATTTATGAGAAATGACGATAAAATTGCTGTTTTAAACTTGCAAAAACATTGAAAAACGCTGTTTTGAACTATTCAAACTGACAAATTCATTTTTCTTTCGTGTGAAAAGGCGATTTATGAGAAATGACGATAAAATTGCTGTTTTAAACTTGCAAAAACATAGAAAAACGCTGTTTTTAACTATTCAAACTGATAAATTCAGGTTTCTTTCGTTCGAAACGGTGGATTTTTGTGAAATCACGATAAAACTGCTGTTTTAAACTTGCAAAAACATAGAAAAACGCTGTTTTGAACTATTCAAACTGACAAATTCATGTTTCTTTCGTGTGAACCGGCGATTTATGAGAAATGACGATAAAATTGCTGTTTTAAACTTGCAAAAACATAGAAAAACGCTGTTTTTAACTATTCAAACTTATAAATTCAGGTTTCTTTCGTTCGAAACGGTATATTTTTGTGAAATCACGATATAACTGCTGTTTTAAACTTGCAAAAACATAGAAAAACGCGGTTTTCAACTATTCAAACTGATAAATTCATGTTTCTTTCGTGTGAAACGGAGATTTATGAGAAATGACGATAAAATTGCTGTTTTAAACTTGCAAAAACATAGAAAAACGCTGTTTTTAACTATTCAAACTTATAAATTCAGGTTTCTTTCGTTCGAAACGGTGGATTTTTTTGAAATCACGATATAACTGCTGTTTTAAACTTGCAAAAACATAGAAAAACGCTGTTTTTAACTATTCAAACTGTCAATTTCATGTTTCTTTCGTGTAAAACGGCGATTTATGAGAAATGACGATAAAATTGCTGTTTTAAACTTGCAAAAACATAGAAAAACGCGGTTTTCAACTATTCAAACTGACAAATTCATGTATCTTTTGTGTGAAACGGAGATTTATGAGAAATGACGATTAAATTGCTGTTTTAATCTTGCAAAAACATAGAAAAACGCTGTTTTTAACTATTCAAACTGATAAATTCAGGTTTCTTTCGTTCGAAACGGTGTATTTTTGTGAAATCACGATAAAACTGCTGTTTTAAACTTGCAAAAACATAGAAAAACGCTGTTTTGAACTATTTAAACTGACAAATTCATGTTTCTTTCGTGTGAAACGGCGATTTATGAGAAATGACGATAAAATTGCTGTTTTAAACTTGCAAAAACATAGAAAAACGCTGTTTTCAACTATTCAAACTGACAAATTCATGTTTCTTTCGTGTGAAACGGCGATTTATGAGAAATGACGATAAAATTGCTGTTTTAAACTTGCAAAAACATTGAAAAACGCTGTTTTGAACTATTCAAACTGACAAATTCATTTTTCTTTCGTGTGAAAAGGCGATTTATGAGAAATGACGATAAAATTGCTGTTTTAAACTTGCAAAAACATAGAAAAACGCTGTTTTTAACTATTCAAACTGATAAATTCAGGTTTCTTTCGTTCGAAACGGTGGATTTTTGTGAAATCACGATAAAACTGCTGTTTTAAACTTGCAAAAACATAGAAAAACGCTGTTTTGAACTATTCAAACTGACAAATTCATGTTTCTTTCGTGTGAACCGGCGATTTATGAGAAATGACGATAAAATTGCTGTTTTAAACTTGCAAAAACATAGAAAAACGCTGTTTTTAACTATTCAAACTTATAAATTCAGGTTTCTTTCGTTCGAAACGGTATATTTTTGTGAAATCACGATATAACTGCTGTTTTAAACTTGCAAAAACATAGAAAAACGCGGTTTTCAACTATTCAAACTGATAAATTCATGTTTCTTTCGTGTGAAACGGAGATTTATGAGAAATGACGATAAAATTGCTGTTTTAAACTTGCAAAAACATAGAAAAACGCTGTTTTTAACTATTCAAACTTATAAATTCAGGTTTCTTTCGTTCGAAACGGTGGATTTTTTTGAAATCACGATATAACTGCTGTTTTAAACTTGCAAAAACATAGAAAAACGCTGTTTTTAACTATTCAAACTGACAAGTTCATGTTTCTTTCGTGTGAAACGGCGATTTATGAGAAATGACGATAAAATTGCTGTTTTAAACTTGCAAAAACATAAAAAACCCTGTTTTTAACTATTCAAACTGATAAATTCAGGTTTCTTTCGTTCGAAACGGTGGATTTTTGTGAAATCACGATAAAACTGCTGTTTTAAACTTGCAAAAACATAGAAAAACTCTGTTTTGACCTATTCAAACTGACAAATTCATGTTTCTTTCGTGTGAAACGGCGATTTATGATAAATGACGATAAAATTTTTGTTTTAAACTTGCAAAAACATAGAAAAACGCTGTTTTCAACTATTCAAACTGACAAATTCATGTTTCTTTCGTGTGAAACGGCGATTTAGGAGAAATGACGATAAAATTGCTGTTTTAAACTTGCAAAAACATAGAAAAACGCTGTTTTTAACTGTTCAAACTGATAAATTCAGGTTTCTTTCGTTCGAAACGGTGTATTTTTGTGAAATCACGATAAAACTGCTGTTTTAAACTTGCAAAAACATAGAAAAACGCTGTTTTTAACTATTCAAACTGATAAATTCAGGTTTCTTTTGTGCGAAACGGCGATTTATGAGAAATGACGATAAAATTGCTGTTTTAAACTTGCAAAAACATAGAAAAACGCTGTTTTTAACTATTCAAACTGACAAATTCATGTTTCTTTCGTTCGAAACGGTGGATTTTTGTGAAATCACGATAAAATTGCTGTTATTATCTTGCAAAAACATAGAAAAACGCTGTTTTTAACTATTCAAACTGATAAATTCAGGTTTCTTTCGTTCGAAACGGTGGATTTTTGTGAAATCACGATAAAACTGCTGTTTTAAACTTGCAAAAACAAAGAAAAACGCTGTTTTGAACTATTCAAACTGACAAATTCATGTTTCTTTCGTGTAAAACGGCGATTTATGATAAATGACGATAAAATTGCTGTTTTAAACTTGCAAAAACATAGAAAAACGCTGTTTTCAACTATTCAAACTGACAAATTCATGTTTCTTTCGTGTGAAACGGCGATTTATGAGAAATGACGATAAAATTGCTGTTTTAAACTTGCAAAAACATAGAAAAACGCTGTTTTCAACTATTCAAACTGATAAATTCATGTTTCTTTCGTGTGAAACGGCGATTTAGGAGAAATGACGATAAAAATGCTGTTTTAAACTTGCAAAAACATAGAAAAACGCTGTTTTTAACTATTCATACTGATAAATTCAGGTTTCTTTCGTTCGAAACGGTGTATTTTTGTGAAATCACGATAAAACTGCTGTTTTAAACTTGCAAAAACATAGAAAAACGCTGTTTTGAAATATTCAAACTGACAAATTCATGTTTCTTTCGTGTGAAACGGCGATTTATGAGAAATGACGGTAAACATGCTGTTTTAAACTTGCAAAAACATAGAAAAACGCTGTTTTCAACTATTCAAACTGACAAATTCATGTTTCTTTCGTGTGAAACGGCGATTTATGAGAAATGACGATTTATGAGAAATGACGATAAAATTGCTGTTCTAAACTTGCAAAAACATAGAAAAACGCTGTTTTTAACTATTCAAACTGATAAATTCAGGTTTCTTTCGTTCGAAACGGTGGATTTTTGTGAAATCACGATAAAAACTGCTGTTTTAAACTTGCAAAAACATAGAAAAACGCTGTTTTGAACTATTCAAACTGACAAATTCATGTTTCTTCTGTGTGAAACGGCGATTTATGAGAAATGACGATAAAATTGCTGTTCTAAACTTGCAAAAACATAGAAAAACGCTGTTTTCAACTATTCAAACTGATAAATTCATGTTTCTTTCGTGTGAAACAGCGATTTATGAGAAATGACTATAAAATTGCTGTTTTAAACTTGCAAAAACATAGAAAAACGCTATTTTGAACTATTCAAACTGACAAATTCATGTTTCTTTCGTGTGAAACGGCGATTTATGAGAAATGACGATAAAATTGCTGTTTTAAACTTGCAAAAACATAGAAAAACGCTGTTTTCAACTATTCAAACTGACAAATTCATGTTTCTTTCGTGTGAAACGGCGATTTATGAGAAATGACGATAAAATTGCTGTTTTAAACTTGCAAAAACATAGAAAAACGCTGTTTTTAACTATTCAAACTGATAAATTCAGGTTTCTTTCGTTCGAAACGGTGGATTTTTGTAAAATCACGGTAAAATTGCTGTTTTAAACTTGCAAAAACATAAAAAAACCCTGTTTTTAACTATTCAAACTGATAAATTCAGGTTTCTTTCGTTCGAAACGGTGTATTTTTGTGAAATCACGATAAAACTGCTGTTTTAAACTTGTAAAAACATAGAAAAACGCTGTTTTGAACTATTCAAACTGACAAATTCATGTTTCTTTCGTGTGAAACGGCGATTTATGAGAAATGACGGTAAACATGCTGTTTTAAACTTGCAAAAACATAGAAAAACGCTGTTTTCAACTATTCAAACTGACAAATTCATGTTTCTTTCGTGTGAAACGGCGATTTATGAGAAATGACGATAAAATTGCTGTTCTAAACTTGCAAAAACATAGAAAAACGCTGTTTTTAACTATGATAAAATCAGGTTTCTTTCGTTCGAAACGGTGGATTTTTGTGAAATCACGATAAAACTGTTGTTTTAAACTTACAAAAACATAGAAAAACGCTGTTTTGAACTATTCAAACTGATAAATTCAGGTTTCTTTCGTTCGAAACGGTGGATTTTTGTGAAATCACGATAAAACTGCTGTTTTAAACTTGCAAAAAGATGGAAAAACGCTGTTTTGAACTATTCAAACTGACAAATTCATGTTTCTTTCATGTGAAAAGACGATTTATGAGAAATGACGATAAAATTGCTGTTTTAAACTTGCAAAAACATAGAAAAACGCTGTTTTTAACTATTCAAACTGATAAATTCAGGTTTCTTTCGTTGGAAACGGTGGATTTTTGTGAAATCACGATAAAAACTGCTGTTTTAAACTTGCAAAAACATAGAAAAACGCTGTTTTGAACTATTCAAACTGACAAATTCATGTTTCTTTTGTGTGAAACGGCGATTTATGAGAAATGACGATAAAATTGCTGTTCTAAACTTGCAAAAACATAGAAAAAACGCTGTTTTCAACTATTCAAACTGATAAATTCATGTTTCTTTCGTGTGAAACAGCGATTTATGAGAAATGACTATAAAATTGCTGTTTTAAACTTGCAAAAACATAGAAAAACGCTGTTTTGAACTATTCAAACTGACAAATTCATGTTTCTTTCGTGTGAAACGGCGATTTATGAGAAATGACGATAAAATTGCTGTTTTAAACTTGCAAAAACATAGAAAAACGCTGTTTTCAACTATTCAAACTGACAAATTCATGTTTCTTTCGTGTGAAACGGCGATTTATGAGAAATGACGATAAAATTGCTGTTTTAAACTTGCAAAAACATAGAAAAACGCTGTTTTTAACTATTCAAACTGATAAATTCAGGTTTCTTTCGTTCGAAACGGTGGATTTTTGTAAAATCACGATAAAATTGCTGTTTTAAACTTGCAAAAACATAAAAAAACCCTGTTTTTAACTATTCAAACTGATAAATTCAGGTTTCTTTCGTTCGAAACGGTGTATTTTTGTGAAATCACGATAAAACTGCTGTTTTAAACTTGTAAAAACATAGAAAAACGCTGTTTTGAACTATTCAAACTGACAAATTCATGTTTCTTTCGTGTGAAACGGCGATTTATGAGAAATGACGGTAAACATGCTGTTTTAAACTTGCAAAAACATAGAAAAACGCTGTTTTCAACTATTCAAACTGACAAATTCATGTTTCTTTCGTGTGAAACGGCGATTTATGAGAAATGACGATAAAATTGCTGTTCTAAACTTGCAAAAACATAGAAAAACGCTGTTTTTAACTATGATAAAATCAGGTTTCTTTCGTTCGAAACGGTGGATTTTTGTGAAATCACGATAAAACTGTTGTTTTAAACTTACAAAAACATAGAAAAACGCTGTTTTGAACTATTCAAACTGATAAATTCAGGTTTCTTTCGTTCGAAACGGTGGATTTTTGTGAAATCACGATAAAACTGCTGTTTTAAACTTGCAAAAAGATGGAAAAACGCTGTTTTGAACTATTCAATTTGACAAATTCATGTTTCTTTCATGTGAAAAGACGATTTATGAGAATCGACGATAAAATTGCTGTTTTAAACTTGCAAAAACATAGAAAAACGCTGTTTTTAACTATTCAAACTGATAAATTCAGGTTTCTTTCGTTGGAAACGGTGGATTTTTGTGAAATCACGATAAAAACTGCTGTTTTAAACTTGCAAAAACATAGAAAAACGCTGTTTTGAACTATTCAAACTGACAAATTCATGTTTCTTTTGTGTGAAACGGCGATTTATGAGAAATGACGATAAAATTGCTGTTCTAAACTTGCAAAAACATAGAAAAACGCTGTTTTCAACTATTCAAACTGATAAATTCATGTTTCTTACGTGTGAAACAGCGATTTATGAGAAATGACTATAAAATTGCTGTTTTAAACTTGCAAAAACATAGAAAAACGCTGTTTTGAACTATTCAAACTGACAAATTCATGTTTCTTTCGTGTGAAACGGCGATTTATGAGAAATGACGATAAAATTGCTGTTTTAAACTTGCAAAAACATAGAAAAACGCTGTTTTCAACTATTCAAACTGACAAATTCATGTTTCTTTCGTGTGAAACGGCGATTTATGAGAAATGACGATAAAATTGCTGTTTTAAACTTGCAAAAACATAGAAAAACGCTGTTTTTAACTATTCAAACTGATAAATTCAGGTTTCTTTCGTTCGAAACGGTGGATTTTTGTAAAATCACGATAAAATTGCTGTTTTAAACTTGCAAAAACATAAAAAAACCCTGTTTTTAACTATTCAAACTGATAAATTCAGGTTTCTTTCGTTCGAAACGGTGGATTTTTGTGAAATCACGATAAAACTGCTGTTTTAAACTTGCAAAAACATAGAAAAACTCTGTTTTGACCTATTCAAACTGACAAATTCATGTTTCTTTCGTGTGAAACGGCGATTTATGATAAATGACGATAAAATTTTTGTTTTAAACTTGCAAAAACATAGAAAAACGCTGTTTTCAACTATTCAAACTGACAAATTCATGTTTCTTTCGTGTGAAACGGCGATTTAGGAGAAATGACGATAAAATTGCTGTTTTAAACTTGCAAAAACATAGAAAAACGCTGTTTTTAACTGTTAAAACTGATAAATTCAGGTTTCTTTCGTTCGAAACGGTGTATTTTTGTGAAATCACGATAAAACTGCTGTTTTAAACTTGCAAAAACATAGAAAAACGCTGTTTTTAACTATTCAAACTGATAAATTCAGGTTTCTTTTGTGCGAAACGGCGATTTATGAGAAATGACGATAAAATTGCTGTTTTAAACTTGCAAAAACATAGAAAAACGCTGTTTTTAACTATTCAAACTGACAAATTCATGTTTCTTTCGTTCGAAACGGTGGATTTTTGTGAAATCACGATAAAATTGCTGTTATTATCTTGCAAAAACATAGAAAAACGCTGTTTTTAACTATTCAAACTGATAAATTCAGGTTTCTTTCGTTCGAAACGGTGGATTTTTGTGAAATCACGATAAAACTGCTGTTTTAAACTTGCAAAAACAAAGAAAAACGCTGTTTTGAACTATTCAAACTGACAAATTCATGTTTCTTTCGTGTAAAACGGCGATTTATGAGAAATGACGATAAAATTGCTGTTTTAATCTTGCAAAAACATAGAAAAACGCGGTTTTCAACTATTCAAACTGCCAAATTCATGTTTCTTTCGTTCGAAACGGTGGATTTTTGTGAAATCACGATAAAACTGCTGTTTTAAACTTGCAAAAACATAGAAAAACGCTGTTTGAACTATTCAAACTGACAAATTCATGTTTCTTTCGTGTGAAACGGCGATTTATGAGAAATGACGATAAAATTGCTGTTTTAAACTTGCAAAAACATAGAAAAACGCTGTTTTTAACTATTCAAACTGATAAATTCAGGTTTCTTTCGTTCGAAACGGTGGATTTTTGTGAAATCACGATAAACCTGCTGTTTTAAACTTGCAAAAACATAGAAAAACGCTGTTTTGAACTATTCAAACTGACAAATTCATGTTTCTTTCGTGTAAAACGGCGATTTATGAGAAATGACGATAAAATTGCTGTTTTAAACTTGCAAAAACATAGAAAAACGCGGTTTTCAACTATTCAAACTGATAAATTCATGTTTCTTTCGTGTGAAACGGAGATTTATGAGAAATGACGATAAAATTGCTGCTTTAAACTTGCAAAAACATAGAAAAACGCTGTTTTTAACTATTCAAACTGATAAATTCAGGTTTCTTTCGTTCGAAACGGTGTATTTTTGTGAAATCGCGATAAAACTGCTGTTTTAAACTTGCAAAAACATAGAAAAACGCTGTTTTGAACTATTCAAACTGATAAATTCATGTTTCTTTCGTGTGAAACGGCGATTTATGAGAAATGACGATAAAATTGCTGTTTTAAACTTGCAAAAACATAAAAAAACGCTGTTTTGAACTATTCAAACTGACAAATTCATGTTTCTTTCGTGTGAAACGGCGATTTATGAGAAATGACGATAAAATTGCTGTTTTAAACTTGCAAAAACATAGAAAAACGCTGTTTTCAACTATTCAAACTGACAAATTCATGTTTTTTTCGTGTGAAACGGCGATTTATGAGAAATGACGATAAAATTGCTGTTTTAAACTTGCAAAAACATTGAAAAACGCTGTTTTGAACTATTCAAACTGACAAATTCATGTTTCTTTCGTGTGAAAAGGCGATTTATGAGAAATGACGATAAAATTGCTGTTTTAAACTTGCAAAAACATAAAAAAACGCTGTTTTTAACTATTCAAACTGATAAATTCAGGTTTTTTTCGTTCGAAACGGTGGAGTTTTGTGAAATCACGATAAAACTGCTGTTTTAAACTTGCAAAAACATAGAAAAACGCTGTTTTGAACTATTCAAACTGACAAATTCATGTTTCTTTCGTGTGAAACGGCGATTTATGAGAAATGACGATAAAATTGCTGTTTTAAACTTGCAAAAACATAGAAAAACGCTGTTTTTAACTATTCAAACTGATAAATTCAGGTTTCTTTCGTTCGAAACGGTGGATTTTTGTGAAATCACGATAAAACTGCTGTTTTAAACTTGCAAAAATATAGAAAAACGCTGTTTTGAACTATTCAAACTGACAAATTCATGTTTCTTTCGTGTGAAACGGCGATTTATGAGAAATGACGATAAAATTGCTGTTTTAAACTTGCAAAAACATAGAAAAACGCTGTTTTTAACTATTCAAACTGATAAATTCAGGTTTCTTTCGTTCGAAACGGTGGATTTTTGTGAAATCACGATAAACCTGCTGTTTTAAACTTGCAAAAACATAGAAAAACGCTGTTTTGAACTATTCAAACTGTCAAATTCATGTTTCTTTCGTGTAAAACGGCGATTTATGAGAAATGACGATAAAATTGCTGTTTTAAACTTGCAAAAACATAGAAAAACGCGGTTTTCAACTATTCAAACTGACAAATTCATGTATCTTTTGTGTGAAACGGAGATTTATGAGAAATGACGATTAAATTGCTGTTTTAATCTTGCAAAAACATAGAAAAACGCTGTTTTTAACTATTCAAACTGATAAATTCAGGTTTCTTTCGTTCGAAACGGTGTATTTTTGTGAAATCACGATAAAACTGCTGTTTTAAACTTGCAAAAACATAGAAAAACGCTGTTTTGAACTATTTAAACTGACAAATTCATGTTTCTTTCGTGTGAAACGGCGATTTATGAGAAATGACGATAAAATTGCTGTTTTAAACTTGCAAAAACATAGAAAAACGCTGTTTTCAACTATTCAAACTGACAAATTCATGTTTCTTTCGTGTGAAACGGCGATTTATGAGAAATGACGATAAAATTGCTGTTTTAAACTTGCAAAAACATTGAAAAACGCTGTTTTGAACTATTCAAACTGACAAATTCATTTTTCTTTCGTGTGAAAAGGCAATTTATGAGAAATGACGATAAAATTGCAGTTTTAAACTTGCAAAAACATAGAAAAACGCTGTTTTTAACTATTCAAACTGATAAATTCAGGTTTCTTTCGTTCGAAACGGTGGATTTTTGTGAAATCACGATAAAACTGCTGTTTTAAACTTGCAAAAACATATAAAAACGCTGTTTTGAACTATTCAAACTGACAAATTCATGTTTCTTTCGTGTAAAACGGCGATTTATGAGAAATGACGATAAAATTGCTGTTTTAAACTTGCAAAAACATAGAAAAACGCGGTTTTCAACTATTCAAACTGATAAATTCATGTTTCTTTCGTGTGAAACGGAGATTTATGAGAAATGACGATAAAATTGCTGCTTTAAACTTGCAAAAACATAGAAAAACGCTGTTTTTAACTATTCAAACTGATAAATTCAGGTTTCTTTCGTTCGAAACGGTGTATTTTTGTGAAATCGCGATAAAACTGCTGTTTTAAACTTGCAAAAACATAGAAAAACGCTGTTTTGAACTATTCAAACTGACAAATTCATGTTTCTTTCGTGTGAAACGGCGATTTATGAGAAATGACGATAAAATTGCTGTTTTAAACTTGCAAAAACATAGAAAAACGCTGTTTTCAACTATTCAAACTGACAAATTCATGTTTTTTTCGTGTGAAACGGCGATTTATGAGAAATGACGATAAAATTGCTGTTTTAAACTTGCAAAAACATTGAAAAACGCTGTTTTGAACTATTCAAACTGACAAATTCATGTTTCTTTCGTGTGAAAAGGCGATTTATGAGAAATGACGATAAAATTGCTGTTTTAAACTTGCAAAAACATAAAAAAACGCTGTTTTTAACTATTCAAACTGATAAATTCAGGTTTCTTTCGTTCGAAACGGTGGAGTTTTGTGAAATCACGATAAAACTGCTGTTTTAAACTTGCAAAAACATAGAAAAACGCTGTTTTGAACTATTCAAACTGACAAATTCATGTTTCTTTCGTGTGAAACGGCGATTTATGAGAAATGACAATAAAATTGCTGTTTTAAACTTGCAAAAACATAAAAAAACGCTGTTTTTAACTATTCAAACTTATAAATTCAGGTTTCTTTCGTTCGAAACGGTGGATTTTTGTGAAATCACGATATAACTGCTGTTTTAAACTTGCAAAAACATAGAAAAACGCTGTTTTGAACTATTCAAGCTGACAAATTCATGTTTCTTTCGTGTGAAACGGCGATTTATGAGAAATGACGATAAAATTGCTGTTTTAAACTTGCAAAAACATAGAAAAACGCTGTTTTTAACTATTCAACTTTATAAATTCAGGTTTCTTTCGTTCGAAACGGTGGATTTTTGTGAAATCACGATATAACTGCTGTTTTAAACTTGCAAAAACATAGAAAAACGCTGTTTTGAACTATTCAAACTGACAAATTCATGTTTCTTTCGTGTGAAACGGCGATTTATGAGAAATGACGATAAAATTGCTGTTTTAAACTTGCAAAAACATAGAAAAACGCTGTTTTTAACTATTCAAACTGATATATTCAGGTTTCTTTTGTTCGAAACGGTGGATTTTTGTGAAATCACGATAAAACTGCTGTTTTAAACTTGCAAAAATATAGAAAAACGCTGTTTTGAACTATTCAAACTGACAAATTCATGTTTCTTTCGTGTGAAACGGCGATTTATGAGAAATGACGATAAAATTGCTGTTTTAAACTTGCAAAAACATAGAAAAACGCTGTTTTTAACTATTCAAACTGATAAATTCAGGTTTCTTTCGTTCGAAACGGTGGATTTTTGTGAAATCACGATAAACCTGCTGTTTTAAACTTGCAAAAACATAGAAAAACGCTGTTTTGAACTATTCAAACTGTCAAATTCATGTTTCTTTCGTGTAAAACGGCGATTTATGAGAAATGACGATAAAATTGCTGTTTTAAACTTGCAAAAACATAGAAAAACGCGGTTTTCAACTATTCAAACTGACAAATTCATGTATCTTTTGTGTGAAACGGAGATTTATGAGAAATGACGATTAAATTGCTGTTTTAATCTTGCAAAAACATAGAAAAACGCTGTTTTTAACTATTCAAACTGATAAATTCAGGTTTCTTTCGTTCGAAACGGTGTATTTTTGTAAAATCACGATAAAACTGCTGTTTTAAACTTGCAAAAACATAGAAAAACGCTGTTTTGAACTATTTAAACTGACAAATTCATGTTTCTTTCGTGTGAAACGGCGATTTATGAGAAATGACGATAAAATTGCTGTTTTAAACTTGCAAAAACATAGAAAAACGCTGTTTTCAACTATTCAAACTGACAAATTCATGTTTCTTTCGTGTGAAACGGCGATTTATAAGAAATGACGATAAAATTGCTGTTTTAAACTTGCAAAAACATAGAAAAACGCTGTTTTTAACTATTCAAACTTATAAATTCAGGTTTCTTTCGTTCGAAACGGTATATTTTTGTGAAATCACGATATAACTGCTGTTTTAAACTTGCAAAAACATAGAAAAACGCGGTTTTCAACTATTCAAACTGATAAATTCAGGTTTCTTTTGTGCGAAACGGCGATTTATAAGAAATGACGATAAAATTGCTGTTTTAAACTTGCAAAAACATAGAAAAACGCTGTTTTTAACTATTCAAACTGACAAATTCATGTTTCTTTCGTTCGAAACGGTGGATTTTTGTGAAATCACGATAAAATTGCTGTTATTATCTTGCAAAAACATAGAAAAACGCTGTTTTTAACTATTCAAACTGATAACTTCAGGTTTCTTTCGTTCGAAACGGTGGATTTTTGTGAAATCACGATAAAACTGCTGTTTTAAACTTGCAAAAACAAAGAAAAACGCTGTTTTGAACTATTCAAACTGACAAATTCATGTTTCTTTCGTGTAAAACGGCGATTTATGATAAATGACGATAAAATTGCTGTTTTAAACTTGCAAAAACATAGAAAAACGCTGTTTTCAACTATTCTAACTGACAAATTCATGTTTCTTTCGTGTGAAACGGCGATTTATGAGAAATGACGATAAAATTGCTGTTTTAAACTTGCAAAAACATAGAAAAACTTTGTTTTCAACTATTCAAACTGATAAATTCATGTTTCTTTCGTGTGAAACGGCGATTTAGGAGAAATGACGATAAAATTGCTGTTTTAAACTTGCAAAAACATAGAAAAACGCTGTTTTTAACTATTCATACTGATAAATTCAGGTTTCTTTCGTTCGAAACGGTGTATTTTTGTGAAATCACGATAACACTGCTGTTTTAAACTTGCAAAAACATAGAAAAACGCTGTTTTGAACTATTCAAACTGACAAATTCATGTTTCTTTCGTGTGAAACGGCGATTTATGAGAAATGACGGTAAACATGCTGTTTTAAACTTGCAAAAACATAGAAAAACGCTGTTTTCAACTATTCAAACTGACAAATTCATGTTTCTTTCGTGTGAAACGGCGATTTATGAGAAATGACGATAAAATTGCTGTTCTAAACTTGCAAAAACATAGAAAAACGCTGTTTTTAACTATGATAAAATCAGGTTTCTTTCGTTCGAAACGGTGGATTTTTGTGAAATCACGATAAAACTGTTGTTTTAAACTTACAAAAACATAGAAAAACGCTGTTTTGAACTATTCAAACTGATAAATTCAGGTTTCTTTCGTTCGAAACGGTGGATTTTTGTGAAATCACGATAAAACTGCTGTTTTAAACTTGCAAAAAGATGGAAAAACGCTGTTTTGAACTATTCAAACTGACAAATTCATGTTTCTTTCATGTGAAAAGACGATTTATGAGAAATGACGATAAAATTGCTGTTTTAAACTTGCAAAAACATAGAAAAACGCTGTTTTCAACTATTCAAACTGACAAATTCATGTTTCTTTCGTGTGAAACGGCGATTTATGAGAAATGACGATAAAATTGCTGTTTTAAACTTGCAAAAACATAGAAAAACGCTGTTTTTAACTATTCAAACTGATAAATTCAGGTTTCTTTCGTTCGAAACGGTGGATTTTTGTGAAATCACGATAAAACTGCTGTTTTAAACTTGCAAAAACATAGAAAAACGCTGTTTTGAACTATTCAAACTGACAAATTCATGTTTCTTTCGTGTAAAACGGCGATTTATGAGAAATGACGATAAAATTGCTGTTTTAAACTTGCAAAAACATAGAAAAACGCGGTTTTCAACTATTCAAACTGATAAATTCATGTTTCTTTCGTGTGAAACGGAGATTTATGAGAAATGACGATAAAATTGCTGCTTTAAACTTGCAAAAACATAGAAAAACGCTGTTTTTAACTATTCAAACTGATAAATTCAGGTTTCTTTCGTTCGAAACGGTGTATTTTTGTGAAATCGCGATAAAACTGCTGTTTTAAACTTGCAAAAACATAGAAAAACGCTGTTTTGAACTATTCAAACTGACAAATTCATGTTTCTTTCGTGTGAAACGGCGATTTATGAGAAATGACGATAAAATTGCTGTTTTAAACTTGCAAAAACATAGAAAAACGCTGTTTTCAACTATTCAAACTGACAAATTCATGTTTTTTTCGTGTGAAACGGCGATTTATGAGAAATGACGATAAAATTGCTGTTTTAAACTTGCAAAAACATTGAAAAACGCTGTTTTGAACTATTCAAACTGACAAATTCATGTTTCTTTCGTGTAAAAAGGCGATTTATGAGAAATGACGATAAAATTGCTGTTTTAAACTTGCAAAAACATAAAAAAACGCTGTTTTTAACTATTCAAACTGATAAATTCAGGTTTCTTTCGTTCGAAACGGTGGAGTTTTGTGAAATCACGATAAAACTGCTGTTTTAAACTTGCAAAAACATAGAAAAACGCTGTTTTGAACTATTCAAACTGACAAATTCATGTTTCTTTCGTGTGAAACGGCGATTTATGAGAAATGACAATAAAATTGCTGTTTTAAACTTGCAAAAACATAAAAAAACGCTGTTTTTAACTATTCAAACTTATAAATTCAGGTTTCTTTCGTTCGAAACGGTGGATTTTTGTGAAATCACGATATAACTGCTGTTTTAAACTTGCAAAAACATAGAAAAACGCTGTTTTGAACTATTCAAGCTGACAAATTCATGTTTCTTTCGTGTGAAACGGCGATTTATGAGAAATGACGATAAAATTGCTGTTTTAAACTTGCAAAAACATAGAAAAACGCTGTTTTTAACTATTCAACTTTATAAATTCAGGTTTCTTTCGTTCGAAACGGTGGATTTTTGTGAAATCACGATATAACTGCTGTTTTAAACTTGCAAAAACATAGAAAAACGCTGTTTTGAACTATTCAAACTGACAAATTCATGTTTCTTTCGTGTGAAACGGCGATTTATGAGAAATGACGATAAAATTGCTGTTTTAAACTTGCAAAAACATAGAAAAACGCTGTTTTTAACTATTCAAACTGATAAATTCAGGTTTCTTTTGTTCGAAACGGTGGATTTTTGTGAAATCACGATAAAACTGCTGTTTTAAACTTGCAAAAATATAGAAAAACGCTGTTTTGAACTATTCAAACTGACAAATTCATGTTTCTTTCGTGTGAAACGGCGATTTATGAGAAATGACGATAAAATTGCTGTTTTAAACTTGCAAAAACATAGAAAAACGCTGTTTTTAACTATTCAAACTGATAAATTCAGGTTTCTTTCGTTCGAAACGGTGGATTTTTGTGAAATCACGATAAACCTGCTGTTTTAAACTTGCAAAAACATAGAAAAACGCTGTTTTGAACTATTCAAACTGTCAAATTCATGTTTCTTTCGTGTAAAACGGCGATTTATGAGAAATGACGATAAAATTGCTGTTTTAAACTTGCAAAAACATAGAAAAACGCGGGTTTCAACTATTCAAACTGACAAATTCATGTATCTTTTGTGTGAAACGGAGATTTATGAGAAATGACGATTAAATTGCTGTTTTAATCTTGCAAAAACATAGAAAAACGCTGTTTTTAACTATTCAAACTGATAAATTCAGGTTTCTTTCGTTCGAAACGGTGTATTTTTGTGAAATCACGATAAAACTGCTGTTTTAAACTTGCAAAAACATAGAAAAACGCTGTTTTGAACTATTTAAACTGACAAATTCATGTTTCTTTCGTGTGAAACGGCGATTTATGAGAAATGACGATAAAATTGCTGTTTTAAACTTGCAAAAACATAGAAAAACGCTGTTTTCAACTATTCAAACTGACAAATTCATGTTTCTTTCGTGTGAAACGGCGATTTATGAGAAATGACGATAAAATTGCTGTTTTAAACTTGCAAAAACATTGAAAAACGCTGTTTTGAACTATTCAAACTGACAAATTCATTTTTCTTTCGTGTGAAAAGGCGATTTATGAGAAATGACGATAAAATTGCTGTTTCAAACTTGCAAAAACATAGAAAAACGCTGTTTTTAACTATTCAAACTGATAAATTCAGGTTTCTTTCGTTCGAAACGGTGGATTTTTGTGAAATCACGATAAAACTGCTGTTTTAAACTTGCAAAAACATAGAAAAACGCTGTTTTGAACTATTCAAACTGACAAATTCATGTTTCTTTCGTGTGAACCGGCGATTTATGAGAAATGACGATAAAATTGCTGTTTTAAACTTGCAAAAACATAGAAAAACGCTGTTTTTAACTATTCAAACTTATAAATTCAGGTTTCTTTCGTTCGAAACGGTATATTTTTGTGAAATCACGATATAACTGCTGTTTTAAACTTGCAAAAACATAGAAAAACGCGGTTTTCAACTATTCAAACTGATAAATTCAGGTTTCTTTTGTGCGAAACGGCGATTTATGAGAAATGACGATAAAATTGCTGTTTTAAACTTGCAAAAACATAGAAAAACGCTGTTTTTAACTATTCAAACTGACAAATTCATGTTTCTTTCGTTCGAAACGGTGGATTTTTGTGAAATCACGATAAAATTGCTGTTATTATCTTGCAAAAACATAGAAAAACGCATTTTTTAACTATTCAAACTGATAAATTCAGGTTTCTTTCGTTCGAAACGGTGGATTTTTGTGAAATCACGATAAAACTGCTGTTTTAAACTTGCAAAAACAAAGAAAAACGCTGTTTTGAACTATTCAAACTGACAAATTCATGTTTCTTTCGTGTAAAACGGCGATTTATGATAAATGACGATAAAATTGCTGTTTTAAACTTGCAAAAACATAGAAAAACGCTGTTTTCAACTATTCAAACTGACAAATTCATGTTTCTTTCGTGTGAAACGGCGATTTATGAGAAATGACGATAAAATTGCTGTTTTAAACTTGCAAAAACATAGAAAAACTTTGTTTTCAACTATTCAAACTGATAAATTCATGTTTCTTTCGTGTGAAACGGCGATTTAGGAGAAATGACGATAAAATTGCTGTTTTAAACTTGCAAAAACATAGAAAAACGCTGTTTTTAACTATTCATACTGATAAATTCAGGTTTCTTTCGTTCGAAACGGTGTATTTTTGTGAAATCACGATAAAACTGCTGTTTTAAACTTGCAAAAACATAGAAAAACGCTGTTTTGAACTATTCAAACTGACAAATTCATGTTTCTTTCGTGTGAAACGGCGATTTATGAGAAATGACGGTAAACATGCTGTTTTAAACTTGCAAAAACATAGAAAAACGCTGTTTTCAACTATTCAAACTGACAAATTCATGTTTCTTTCGTGTGAAACGGCGATTTATGAGAAATGACGATAAAATTGCTGTTCTAAACTTGCAAAAACATAGAAAAACGCTGTTTTTAACTATGATAAAATCAGGTTTCTTTCGTTCGAAACGGTGGATTTTTGTGAAATCACGATAAAACTGTTGTTTTAAACTTACAAAAACATAGAAAAACGCTGTTTTGAACTATTCAAACTGATAAATTCAGGTTTCTTTCGTTCGAAACGGTGGATTTTTGTGAAATCACGATAAAACTGCTGTTTTAAACTTGCAAAAAGATGGAAAAACGCTGTTTTGAACTATTCAAACTGACAAATTCATGTTTCTTTCATGTGAAAAGACGATTTATGAGAAATGACGATAAAATTGCTGTTTTAAACTTGCAAAAACATAGAAAAACGCTGTTTTTAACTATTCAAACTGATAAATTCAGGTTTCTTTCGTTGGAAACGGTGGATTTTTGTGAAATCACGATAAAAACTGCTGTTTTAAACTTGCAAAAACATAGAAAAACGCTGTTTTGAACTATTCAAACTGACAAATTCATGTTTCTTTTGTGTGAAACGGCGATTTATGAGAAATGACGATAAAATTGCTGTTCTAAACTTGCAAAAACATAGAAAAACGCTGTTTTCAACTATTCAAACTGATAAATTCATGTTTCTTTCGTGTGAAACAGCGATTTATGAGAAATGACTATAAAATTGCTGTTTTAAACTTGCAAAAACATAGAAAAACGCTGTTTTGAACTATTCAAACTGACAAATTCATGTTTCTTTCGTGTGAAACGGCGATTTATGAGAAATGACGATAAAATTGCTGTTTTAAACTTGCAAAAACATAGAAAAACGCTGTTTTCAACTATTCAAACTGACAAATTCATGTTTCTTTCGTGTGAAACGGCGATTTATGAGAAATGACGATAAAATTGCTGTTTTAAACTTGCAAAAACATAGAAAAACGCTGTTTTTAACTATTCAAACTGATAAATTCAGGTTTCTTTCGTTCGAAACGGTGGATTTTTGTAAAATCACGATAAAATTGCTGTTTTAAACTTGCAAAAACATAAAAAAACCCTGTTTTTAACTATTCAAACTGATAAATTCAGGTTTCTTTCGTTCGAAACGGTGGATTTTTGTGAAATCACGATAAAACTGCTGTTTTAAACTTGCAAAAACATAGAAAAACTCTGTTTTGACCTATTCAAACTGACAAATTCATGTTTCTTTCGTGTGAAACGGCGATTTATGATAAATGACGATAAAATTTTTGTTTTAAACTTGCAAAAACATAGAAAAACGCTGTTTTCAACTATTCAAACTGACAAATTCATGTTTCTTTCGTGTGAAACGGCGATTTAGGAGAAATGACGATAAAATTGCTGTTTTAAACTTGCAAAAACATAGAAAAACGCTGTTTTTAACTGTTCAAACTGATAAATTCAGGTTTCTTTCGTTCGAAACGGTGTATTTTTGTGAAATCACGATAAAACTGCTGTTTTAAACTTGCAAAAACATAGAAAAACGCTGTTTTTAACTATTCAAACTGATAAATTCAGGTTTCTTTTGTGCGAAACGGCGATTTATGAGAAATGACGATAAAATTGCTGTTTTAAACTTGCAAAAACATAGAAAAACGCTGTTTTTAACTATTCAAACTGACAAATTCATGTTTCTTTCGTTCAAAACGGTGGATTTTTGTGAAATCACGATAAAATTGCTGTTATTATCTTGCAAAAACATAGAAAAACGCTGTTTTTAACTATTCAAACTGATAAATTCAGGTTTCTTTCGTTCGAAACGGTGGATTTTTGTGTAATCACGATAAAACTGCTGTTTTAAACTTGCAAAAACAAAGAAAAACGCTGTTTTGAACTATTCAAACTGACAAATTCATGTTTCTTTCGTGTAAAACGGCGATTTATGATAAATGACGATAAAATTGCTGTTTTAAACTTGCAAAAACATAGAAAAACGCTGTTTTCAACTATTCAAACTGACAAATTCATGTTTCTTTCGTGTGAAACGGCGATTTATGAGAAATGACGATAAAATTGCTGTTTTAAACTTGCAAAAACATAGAAAAACGCTGTTTTCAACTATTCAAACTGACAAATTCATGTTTCTTTCGTGTGAAACGGCGATTTATGAGAAATGACGATAAAATTGCTGTTTTAAACTTGCAAAAACATAGAAAAACGCTGTTTTTAACTATTCATACTGATAAATTCAGGTTTCTTACGTTCGAAACGGTGTATTTTTGTGAAATCACGATAAAACTGCTGTTTTAAACTTGCAAAAACATAGAAAAACGCTGTTTTGAACTATTCAAACTGACAAATTCATGTTTCTTTCGTGTGAAACGGCGATTTATGAGAAATGACGGTAAACATGCTGTTTTAAACTTGCAAAAACATAGAAAAACGCTGTTTTCAACTATTCAAACTGACAAATTCATGTTTCTTTCGTGTGAAACGGCGATTTATGAGAAATGACGATAAAATTGCTGTTCTAAACTTGCAAAAACATAGAAAAACGCTGTTTTTAACTATGATAAAATCAGGTTTCTTTCGTTCGAAACGGTGGATTTTTGTGAAATCACGATAAAACTGTTGTTTTAAACTTACAAAAACATAGAAAAAC
This sequence comes from Poecilus cupreus, assembly GCA_963942605.1. NCBI lineage: Eukaryota > Metazoa > Arthropoda > Insecta > Coleoptera > Carabidae > Poecilus > Poecilus cupreus. The sequence continues at coordinate 18,292 of CAWWDY010002664.1, read as the reverse complement.
GCTGTTTTGAACTATTCAAACTGATAAATTCAGGTTTCTTTCGTTCGAAACGGTGGATTTTTGTGAAATCACGATAAAACTGCTGTTTTAAACTTGCAAAAAGATGGAAAAACGCTGTTTTGAACTATTCAAACTGACAAATTCATGTTTCTTTCATGTGAAAAGACGATTTATGAGAAATGACGATAAAATTGCTGTTTTAAACTTGCAAAAACATAGAAAAACGCTGTTTTTAACTATTCAAACTGATAAATTCAGGTTTCTTTCGTTGGAAACGGTGGATTTTTGTGAAATCACGATAAAAACTGCTGTTTTAAACTTGCAAAAACATAAAAAAACGCTGTTTTGAACTATTCAAACTGACAAATTCATGTTTCTTTTGTGTGAAACGGCGATTTATGAGAAATGACGATAAAATTGCTGTTCTAAACTTGCAAAAACATAGAAAAACGCTGTTTTCAACTATTCAAACTGATAAATTCATGTTTCTTTCGTGTGAAACAGCGATTTATGAGAAATGACTATAAAATTGCTGTTTTAAACTTGCAAAAACATAGAAAAACGATGTTTTGAACTATTCAAACTGACAAATTCATGTTTCTTTCGTGTGAAACGGCGATTTATGAGAAATGACGATAAAATTGCTGTTTTAAACTTGCAAAAACATAGAAAAACGCTGTTTTCAACTATTCAAACTGACAAATTCATGTTTCTTTCGTGTGAAACGGCGATTTATGAGAAATGACGATAAAATTGCTGTTTTAAACTTGCAAAAACATAGAAAAACGCTGTTTTTAACTATTCAAACTGATAAATTCAGGTTTCTTTCGTTCGAAACGATGGATTTTTGTAAAATCACGATAAAATTGCTGTTTTAAACTTGCAAAAACATAAAAAACCCTGTTTTTAACTATTCAAACTGATAAATTCAGGTTTCTATCGTTCGAAACGGTGGATTTTTGTGAAATCACGATAAAACTGCTGTTTTAAACTTGCAAAAACATAGAAAAACTCTGTTTTGACCTATTCAAACTGACAAATTCATGTTTCTTTCGTGTGAAACGGCGATTTATGATAAATGACGATAAAATTTTTGTTTTAAACTTGCAAAAACATAGAAAAACGCTGTTTTCAACTATTCAAACTGACAAATTCATGTTTCTTTCGTGTGAAACGGCGATTTAGGAGAAATGACGATAAAATTGCTGTTTTAAACTTGCAAAAACATAGAAAAACGCTGTTTTTAACTGTTAAAACTGATAAATTCAGGTTTCTTTCGTTCGAAACGGTGTATTTTTGTGAAATCACGAAAAAACTGCTGTTTTAAACTTGCAAAAACATAGAAAAACGCTGTTTTTAACTATTCAAACTGATAAATTCAGGTTTCTTTTGTGCGAAACGGCGATTTATGAGAAATGACGATAAAATTGCTGTTTTAAACTTGCAAAAACATAGAAAAACGCTGTTTTTAACTATTCAAACTGACAAATTCATGTTTCTTTCGTTCGAAACGGTGGATTTTTGTGAAATCACGATAAAATTGCTGTTATTATCTTGCAAAAACATAGAAAAACGCTGTTTTTAACTATTCAAACTGATAAATTCAGGTTTCTTTCGTTCGAAACGGTGGATTTTTGTGAAATCACGATAAAACTGCTGTTTTAAACTTGCAAAAACAAAGAAAAACGCTGTTTTGAACTATTCAAACTGACAAATTCATGTTTCTTTCGGGTAAAACGGCGATTTATGATAAATGACGATAAAATTGCTGTTTTAAACTTGCAAAAACATAGAAAAACGCTGTTTTCAACTATTCAAACTGACAAATTCATGTTTTTTTCGTGTGAAACGGCGATTTATGAGAAATGACGATAAAATTAATGTTTTAAACTTGCAAAAACATAGAAAAACGCTGTTTTCAACTATTCAAACTGATAAATTCATGTTTCTTTCGTGTGAAACGGCGATTTAGGAGAAATGACGATAAAATTGCTGTTTTAAACTTGCAAAAACATAGAAAAACGCTGTTTTTAACTATTCATACTGATAAATTCAGGTTTCTTTCGTTCGAAACGGTGTATTTTTGTGAAATCACGATAAAACTGCTGTTTTAAACTTGCAAAAACATAGAAAAACGCTGTTTTGAACTATTCAAACTGACAAATTCATGTTTCTTTCGTGTGAAACGGCGATTTATGAGAAATGACGGTAAACATGCTGTTTTAAACTTGCAAAAACATAGAAAAACGCTGTTTTCAACTATTCAAACTGACAAATTCATGTTTCTTTCGTGTGAAACGGCGATTTATGAGAAATGACGATAAAATTGCTGTTCTAAACTTGCAAAAACATAGAAAAACGCTGTTTTTAACTATGATAAAATCAGGTTTCTTTCGTTCGAAACGGTGGATTTTTGTGAAATCACGATAAAACTGCTGTTTTAAACTTACAAAAACATAGAAAAACGCTGTTTTGAACTATTCAAACTGATAAATTCAGGTTTCTTTCGTTCGAAACGGTGGATTTTTGTGAAATCACGATAAAACTGCTGTTTTAAACTTGCAAAAAGATGGAAAAACGCTGTTTTGAACTATTCAAACTGACAAATTCATGTTTCTTTCATGTGAATAGACGATTTATGAGAAATGACGATAAAATTGCTGTTTTAAACTTGCAAAAACATAGAAAAACGCTGTTTTTAACTATTCAAACTGATAAATTCAGGTTTCTTTCGTTGGAAACGGTGGATTTTTGTGAAATCACGATAAAAACTGCTGTTTTAAACTTGCAAAAACATAGAAAAACGCTGTTTTGAACTATTCAAACTGACAAATTCATGTTTCTTTTGTGTGAAACGGCGATTTATGAGAAATGACGATAAAATTGCTGTTCTAAACTTGCAAAAACATAGAAAAACGCTGTTTTCAACTATTCAAACTGATAAATTCATGTTTCTTTCGTGTGAAACAGCAATTTATGAGAAATGACGATAAAATTGCTGTTTTAAACTTGCAAAAACATAGAAAAACGCTGTTTTGAACTATTCAAACTGACAAATTCATGTTTCTTTCGTGTGAAACGGCGATTTATGAGAAATGACGATAAAATTGCTGTTTTAAACTTGCAAAAACATAGAAAAACGCTGTTTTCAACTATTCAAACTGACAAATTCATGTTTCTTTCGTGTGAAACGGCGATTTATGAGAAATGACGATAAAATTGCTGTTTTAAACTTGCAAAAACATAGAAAAACGCTGTTTTTAACTATTCAAACTGATAAATTCAGGTTTCTTTCGTTCGAAACGGTGGATTTTTGTAAAATCACGATAAAATTGCTGTTTTAAACTTGCAAAAACATAAAAAACCCTGTTTTTAACTATTCAAACTGATAAATTCAGGTTTCTTTCGTTCGAAACGGTGGATTTTTGTGAAATCACGATAAAACTGCTGTTTTAAACTTGCAAAAACATAGAAAAACTCTGTTTTGACCTATTCAAACTGACAAATTCATGTTTCTTTCGTGTGAAACGGCGATTTATGATAAATGACGATAAAATTTTTGTTTTAAACTTGCAAAAACATAGAAAAACGCTGTTTTCAACTATTCAAACTGACAAATTCATGTTTCTTTCGTGTGAAACGGCGATTTAGGAGAAATGACGATAAAATTGCTGTTTTAAACTTGCAAAAACATAGAAAAACGCTGTTTTTAACTGTTCAAACTGATAAATTCAGGTTTCTTTCGTTCGAAACGGTGTATTTTTGTGAAATCACGATAAAACTGCTGTTTTAAACTTGCAAAAACATAGAAAAACGCTGTTTTTAACTATTCAAACTGATAAATTCAGGTTTCTTTTGTGCGAAACGGCGATTTATGAGAAATGACGATAAAATTGCTGTTTTAAACTTGCAAAAACATAGAAAAACGCTGTTTTTAACTATTCAAACTGACAAATTCATGTTTCTTTCGTTCGAAACGGTGGATTTTTGTGAAATCACGATAAAATTGCTGTTATTATCTTGCAAAAACATAGAAAAACGCTGTTTTTAACTATTCAAACTGATAAATTCAGGTTTCTTTCGTTCGAAACGGTGGATTTTTGTGAAATCACGATAAAACTGCTGTTTTAAACTTGCAAAAACAAAGAAAAACGCTGTTTTGAACTATTCAAACTGACAAATTCATGTTTCTTTCGTGTAAAACGGCGATTTATGATAAATGACGATAAAATTGCTGTTTTAAACTTGCAAAAACATAGAAAAACGCTGTTTTCAACTATTCAAACTGACAAATTCATGTTTCTTTCGTGTGAAACGGCGATTTATGAGAAATGACGATAAAATTGCTGTTTTAAACTTGCAAAAACATAGAAAAACGCTGTTTTCAACTATTCAAACTGATAAATTCATGTTTCTTTCGTGTGAAACGGCGATTTAGGAGAAATGACGATAAAATTGCTGTTTTAAACTTGCAAAAACATAGAAAAACGCTGTTTTTAACTATTCATACTGATAAATTCAGGTTTCTTTCGTTCGAAACGGTGTATTTTTGTGAAATCACGATAAAACTGCTGTTTTAAACTTGCAAAAACATAGAAAAACGCTGTTTTGAACTATTCAAACTGACAAATTCATGTTTCTTTCGTGTGAAACGGCGATTTATGAGAAATGACGGTAAACATGCTGTTTTAAACTTGCAAAAACATAGAAAAACGCTGTTTTCAACTATTCAAACTGACAAATTCATGTTTCTTTCGTGTGAAACGGCGATTTATGAGAAATGACGATAAAATTGCTGTTCTAAGCTTGCAAAAACATAGAAAAACGCTGTTTTTAACTATGATAAAATCAGGTTTCTTTCGTTCGAAACGGTGGATTTTTGTGAAATCACGATAAAACTGCTGTTTTAAACTTACAAAAACATAGAAAAACGCTGTTTTGAACTATTCAAACTGATAAATTCAGGTTTCTTTCGTTCGAAACGGTGGATTTTTGTGAAATCACGATAAAACTGCTGTTTTAAACTTGCAAAAAGATGGAAAAACGCTGTTTTGAACTATTCAAACTGACAAATTCATGTTTCTTTCATGTGAAAAGACGATTTATGAGAAATGACGATAAAATTGCTGTTTTAAACTTGCAAAAACATAGAAAAACGCTGTTTTTAACTATTCAAACTGATAAATTCAGGTTTCTTTCGTTGGAAACGGTGGATTTTTGTGAAATCACGATAAAAACTGCTGTTTTAAACTTGCAAAAACATAGAAAAACGCTGTTTTGAACTATTCAAACTGACAAATTCATGTTTCTTTTGTGTGAAACGGCGATTTATGAGAAATGACGATAAAATTGCTGTTCTAAACTTGCAAAAACATAGAAAAACGCTGTTTTCAACTATTCAAACTGATAAATTCATGTTTCTTTCGTGTGAAACAGCGATTTATGAGAAATGACGATAAAATTGCTGTTTTAAACTTGCAAAAACATAGAAAAACGCTGTTTTGAACTATTCAAACTGACAAATTCATGTTTCTTTCGTGTGAAACGGCGATTTATGAGAAATGACGATAAAATTGCTGTTTTAAACTTGCAAAAACATAGAAAAACGCTGTTTTCAACTATTCAAACTGACAAATTCATGTTTCTTTCGTGTGAAACGGCGATTTATGAGAAATGACGATAAAATTGCTGTTTTAAACTTGCAAAAACATAGAAAAACGCTGTTTTTAACTATTCAAACTAATAAATTCAGGTTTCTTTCGTTCGAAACGGTGGATTTTTGTAAAATCACGATAAAATTGCTGTTTTAAACTTGCAAAAACATAAAAAACCCTGTTTTTAACTATTCAAACTGATAAATTCAGGTTTCTTTCGTTCGAAACGGTGGATTTTTGTGAAATCACGATAAAACTGCTGTTTTAAACTTGCAAAAACATAGAAAAACGCAGTTTTGAACTATTCAAACTGACAAATTCATGTTTCTTTCGAGCGAAACGGCGATTTATGAGAAATGACGATAGAAAAACGCTGTTTTTAACTATTCAAACTGATAAATTCAGGTTTCTTTCGTTCGATACGGTGGATTTTTTTAAATCACGATAAAATTGCTGTTTTAAACTTGCAAAAACATAGAAAAACGCTGTTTTTAACTATTCAAACTGACAAATTCATGTTTCTTTTGTGTGAAACGGCGATTTATGAGAAATGACGATAAAATTGCTGTTTTAAACTTGCAAAAACATAGAAAAACGCTGTTTTAAACTATTCAAACTGACAAATTCATATTTCTTTTGTGTGAAACGGCGATTTATGAGAAATGACGATAAAATTGCTGTTTTAAACTTGCAAAAACATAGAAAAACGCTGTTTTGAACTATTCAAACTTACAAATTCATGTTTCTTTCGTGCGAAACGGCGATTTATGAGAAATGACGATAAAATTGCTGTTTTAAACTTGCAAAAACATAGAAAAACGCTGTTTTTAACTATTCAAACTGTTAAATTCAGGTTTCTTTCGTTCGAAACAGTGGATTTTTGTGAAATCACGATAAAATTGCTGTTTTAACTTGCAAAAACATAGAAAAACGCTGTTTTTAACTATTCAAACTGATAAATTCAGGTTTCTTTCGTTCGAAACGGTGGATTTTTGTGAAATCACGATAAAACTGCTGTTTTAAACTTGCAAAAACATAGTAAAACGCTGTTTTGAACTATTCAAACTGTCAAATTCATGTTTCTTTCGTGTGAAACGGCAATTTATGATAAATGATGATAAAATTTTTGTTTTAAACTTGCAAAAACATAGAAAAACGCTGTTTTCAACTATTCAAACTGACAAATTCATGTTTCTTTCGTGTGAAACGGCGATTTAGGAGAAATGACGATAAAATTGCTGTTTTAAACTTGCAAAAACATAGAAAAACGCTGTTTTTAACTGTTCAAACTGATAAATTCAGGTTTCTTTCGTTCGAAACGGTGTATTTTTGTGAAATCACGATAAAACTGCTGTTTTAAACTTGCAAAAACATAGAAAAACGCTGTTTTTAACTATTCAAACTGATAAATTCAGGTTTCTTTTGTGCGAAACGGCGATTTATGAGAAATGACGATAAAATTGCTGTTTTAAACTTGCAAAAACATAGAAAAACGCTGTTTTTAACTATTCAAACTGACAAATTCATGTTTCTTTCGTGTGAAACGGCGATTTATGAGAAATGACGATAAAATTGCTGTTCTAAACTTGCAAAAACATAGAAAAACGCTGTTTTTAACTATGATAAAATCAGGTTTCTTTCGTTCGAAACGGTGGATTTTTGTGAAATCACGATAAAACTGCTGTTTTAAACTTGCAAAAACATAGAAAAACGCTGTTTTGAACTATTCAAACTGACATATTCATGTTTCTTTCGTGTGAAACGGCGATTTATGAGAAATGACGATAAAATTGCTGTTTTAAACTTGCAAAAACATAGAAAAACTCTGTTTTGAACTATTCAAACTGACAAATTCATGTTTCTTTCGTGTGAAACGGCGATTTATGATAAATGACGATAAAATTTTTGTTTTAAACTTGCAAAAACATAGAAAAACGCTGTTTTCAACTATTCAAACTGACAAATTCATGTTTCTTTCGTGTGAAACGGCGATTTAGGAGAAATGACGATAAAATTGCTGTTTTAAACTTGCAAAAACATAGAAAAACGCTGTTTTTAACTGTTCAAACTGATAAATTCAGGTTTCTTTCGTTCGAAACGGTGGATTTTTGTGAAATCACGATAAAACTGCTGTTTTAAACTTGCAAAAACATAGAAAAACGCTGTTTTTAACTATTCAAACTGATAAATTCAGGTTTCTTTTGTGCGAAACGGCGATTTATGAGAAATGACGATAAAATTGCTGTTTTAAACTTGCAAAAACATAGAAAAACGCTGTTTTTAACTATTCAAACTGACAAATTCATGTTTCTTTCGTGTGAAACGGCGATTTATGAGAAATGACGATAAAATTGCTGTTCTAAACTTGCAAAAACATAGAAAAACGCTGTTTTTAACTAAGATAAAATCAGGTTTCTTTCGTTCGAAACGGTGGATTTTTGTGAAATCACGATAAAACTGCTGTTTTAAACTTGCAAAAACATAGAAAAACGCTGTTTTGAACTATTCAAACTGACATATTCATGTTTCTTTCGTGTGAAACGGCGATTTATGAGAAATGACGATAAAATTGCTGTTTTAAACTTGCAAAAACATAGAAAAACTCTGTTTTGAACTATTCAAACTGACAAATTCATGTTTCTTTCGTGTGAAACGGCGATTTATGATAAATGACGATAAAATTTTTGTTTTAAACTTGCAAAAACATAGAAAAACGCTGTTTTCAACTATTCAAACTGACAAATTCATGTTTCTTTCGTGTGAAACGGCGATTTAGGAGAAATGACGATAAAATTGCTGTTTTAAACTTGCAAAAACATAGAAAAACGCTGTTTTTAACTGTTCAAACTGATAAATTCAGGTTTCTTTCGTTCGAAACGGTGTATTTTTGTGAAATCACGATAAAACTGCTGTTTTAAACTTGCAAAAACATAGAAAAACGCTGTTTTTAACTATTCAAACTGATAAATTCAGGTTTCTTTTGTGCGAAACGGCGATTTATGAGAAATGACGATAAAATTGCTGTTTTAAACTTGCAAAAACATAGAAAAACGCTGTTTTTAACTATTCAAACTGACAAATTCATGTTTCTTTCGTTCGAAACGGTGGATTTTTGTGAAATCACGATAAAACTGCTGTTTTAAACTTGCAAAAACATAGAAAAACGCTGTTTTTAACTATTCAAACTGATAAATTCAGGTTTCTTTTGTGCGAAACGGCGATTTATGAGAAATGACGATAAAATTGCTGTTTTAAACTTGCAAAAACATAGAAAAACGCTGTTTTTAACTATTCAAACTGACAAATTCATGTTTCTTTCGTGTGAAACGGCGATTTATGAGAAATGACGATAAAATTGCTGTTCTAAACTTGCAAAAACATAGAAAAACGCTGTTTTTAACTAAGATAAAATCAGGTTTCTTTCGTTCGAAACGGTGGATTTTTGTGAAATCACGATAAAACTGCTGTTTTAAACTTGCAAAAACATAGAAAAACGCTGTTTTGAACTATTCAAACTGACATATTCATGTTCCTTTCGTGTGAAACGGCGATTTATGAGAAATGACGATAAAATTGCTGTTTTAAACTTGCAAAAACATAGAAAAACTCTGTTTTGAACTATTCAAACTGACAAATTCATGTTTCTTTCGTGTGAAACGGCGATTTATGATAAATGACGATAAAATTTTTGTTTTAAACTTGCAAAAACATAGAAAAACGCTGTTTTCAACTATTCAAACTGACAAATTCATGTTTCTTTCGTGTGAAACGGCGATTTAGGAGAAATGACGATAAAATTGCTGTTTTAAACTTGCAAAAACATAGAAAAACGCTGTTTTTAACTGTTCAAACTGATAAATTCAGGTTTCTTTCGTTCGAAACGGTGTATTTTTGTGAAATCACGATAAAACTGCTGTTTTAAACTTGCAAAAACATAGAAAAACGCTGTTTTTAACTATTCAAACTGATAAATTCAGGTTTCTTTTGTGCGAAACGGCGATTTATGAGAAATGACGATAAAATTGCTGTTTTAAACTTGCAAAAACATAGAAAAACGCTGTTTTTAACTATTCAAACTGACAAATTCATGTTTCTTTCGTGTGAAACGGCGATTTATGAGAAATGACGATAAAATTGCTGTTCTAAACTTGCAAAAACATAGAAAAACGCTGTTTTTAACTATGATAAAATCAGGTTTCTATCGTTCGAAACGGTGGATTTTTGTGAAATCACGATAAAACTGCTGTTTTAAACTTGCAAAAACATAGAAAAACGCTGTTTTGAACTATTCAAACTGACATATTCATGTTTCTTTCGTGTGAAACGGCGATTTAATGACGATAAAATTGCTGTTTTAAACTTGCAAAAACATAGAAAAACTCTGTTTTGAACTATTCAAACTGACAAATTCATGTTTCTTTCGTGTGAAACGGCGATTTAGGAGAAATGACGATAAAATTGCTGTTTTAAACTTGCAAAAACATAGAAAAACGCTGTTTTTAACTGTTCAAACTGATAAATTCAGGTTTCTTTCGTTCGAAACGGTGTATTTTTGTGAAATCACGATAAAACTGCTGTTTTAAACTTGCAAAAACATAGAAAAACGCTGTTTTGAACTATTCAAACTGACATATTCATGTTTCTTTCGTGTGAAACGGCGATTTATGAGAAATGACGATAAAATTGCTGTTTTAAACTTGCAAAAACATAGAAAAACTCTGTTTTGAACTATTCAAACTGACAAATTCATGTTTCTTTCGTGTGAAACGGCGATTTATGAGAAATGACAATAAAATTGCTGTTTTAAACTTGCAAAAACATAGAAAAACGCTGTTTTGAACTATTCAAACTGATAAATTCATGTTTCTTTCGCGTGAAACGGCGATTTATGAGAAATGACGATAAAATTGCTGTTTTAAACTTGCAAAAACATAGAAAAACTCTGTTTTCAACTATTCAAACTGATAAATTCATGTATCTTTCGTGTGAAACGGCGGTTTATGAGAAATGACGATAAAATTGCTGTTTTAAACTTGCAAAAACATAGAAAAACGCTGTTTTTAACTATTCAAACTGATAAATTCAGGTTTCTTTCGTTCGAAACGGTGGATTTTTGTGAAATCACGATAAAACTGCTGTTTTAAACTTGCAAAAACATAGAAAAACGCTGTTTTGAACTATTCAAACTGACAAATTCATGTTTCTTTTGTGTGAAACGGCGATTTATGAGAAATGACGATAAAATTGCTGTTCTAAACTTGCAAAAACATAGAAAAACTCTGTTTTCAACTATTCAAACTGATAAATTCATGTATCTTTCGTGTGAAACGGCGGTTTATGAGAAATGACGATAAAATTGCTGTTTTAAACTTGCAAAAACATAGAAAAACGCTGTTTTTAACTATTCAAACTGATAAATTGAGGTTTCATTCGTTCGAAACGGTGGATTTTTGTGAAATCACGATAAAACTGTTGTTTTAAACTTGCAAAAACATAGAAAAACGCTGTTTTGAACTATTCAAACTGACAAATTCATGTTTCTTTCGTGTGAAACGGCGATTTATGAGAAATGACGATAAAATTGCTGTTTTAAACTTGCAAAAACATGGAAAAACGCTGTTTTTAACTATTCAAACTGATAAATTTAGGTTTCTTTCGTGCGAAACGGCGATTTATGAGAAATGACGATAAAATTGCTGTTTTAAAATTCATAAAACATAGGAAAACGCTGTTTTCAACAATTCAAACTGACAAATTCATGTTTCTTTTGTGTGAAACGGCGATTTATGAGAAATGACGATAAAATTGCTGTTCTAAACTTGCAAAAACATAGAAAAACGCTGTTTTCAACTATTCAAACTGATAAATTCATGTTTCTTTCGTGTGAAACAGCGATTTATGAGAAATGACGATAAAATTGCTGTTTTAAACTTGCAAAAACATAGAAAAACGCTGTTTTGAACTATTCAAACTGACAAATTCATGTTTCTTTCGTGTGAAACGGCGATTTATGAGAAATGACGATAAAATTGCTGTTTTAACTTGCAAAAACATAGAAAAACGCTGTTTTCAACTATTCAAACTGACAAATTCATGTTTCTTTCGTGTGAAACGGCGATTTATGAGAAATGACGATAAAATTGCTGTTTTAAACTTGCAAAAACATAGAAAAACGCTGTTTTTAACTATTCAAACTGATAAATTCAGGTTTCTTTCGTTCGAAACGGTGGATTTTTGTAAAATCACGATAAAATTGCTGTTTTAAACTTGCAAAAACATAAAAAACCCTGTTATTAACTATTCAAACTGATAAATTCAGGTTTCTTTCGTTCGAAACGGTGGATTTTTGTGAAATCACGATAAAACTGCTGTTTTAAACTTGCAAAAACATAGAAAAACGCAGTTTTGAACTACTTAAACTGACAAATTCATGTTTCTTTCGAGCGAAACGGCGATTTATGAGAAATGACGATAGAAAAACGCTGTTTTTAACTATTCAAACTGATAAATTCAGGTTTCTTTCGTTCGATACGGTGGATTTTTGTAAAATCACGATAAAATTGCTGTTTTAAACTTGCAAAAACATAGAAAAACGCTGTTTTTAACTATTCAAACTGACAAATTCATGTTTCTTTTGTGTGAAACGGCGATTTATGAGAAATGACGATAAAATTGCTGTTTTAAACTTGCAAAAACATAGAAAAACGCTGTTTTCAACTATTCAAACTGACAAATTCATGTTTCTTTTGTGTGAAACGGCGATTTATGAGAAATGACGATAAAATTGCTGTTTTAAACTTGCAAAAACATAGAAAAACGCTGTTTTGAACTATTCAAACTTACAAATTCATGTTTCTTTCGTGCGAAACGGCGATTTATGAGAAATGACGATAAAATTGCTGTTTTAAACTTGCAAAAACATAGAAAAACGCTGTTTTTAACTATTCAAACTGTTAAATTCAGGTTTCTTTCGTTCGAAACGGTGGATTTTTGTGAAATCACGATAAAATTGCTGTTTTAACTTGCAAAAACATAGAAAAACGCTGTTTTTAACTATTCAAACTGATAAATTCAGGTTTCTTTCGTTCGAAACGGTGGATTTTTGTGAAATCACGATAAAACTGCTGTTTTAAACTTGCAAAAACATAGTAAAACGCTGTTTTGAACTATTCAAACTGTCAAATTCATGTTTCTTTCGTGTGAAACGGCAATTTATGATAAATGACGATAAAATTTTTGTTTTAAACTTGCAAAAACATAGAAAAACGCTGTTTTCAACTATTCAAACTGACAAATTCATGTTTCTTTCGTGTGAAACGGCGATTTAGGAGAAATGACGATAAAATTGCTGTTTTAAACTTGCAAAAACATAGAAAAACGCTGTTTTTAACTGTTCAAACTGATAAATTCAGGTTTCTTTCGTTCGAAACGGTGTATTTTTGTGAAATCACGATAAAACTGCTGTTTTAAACTTGCAAAAACATAGAAAAACGCTGTTTTTAACTATTCAAACTGATAAATTCAGGTTTCTTTTGTGCGAAACGGCGATTTATGAGAAATGACGATAAAATTGCTGTTTTAAACTTGCAAAAACATAGAAAAACGCTGTTTTTAACTATTCAAACTGACAAATTCATGTTTCTTTCGTGTGAAACGGCGATTTATGAGAAATGACGATAAAATTGCTGTTCTAAACTTGCAAAAACATAGAAAAACGCTGTTTTTAACTATGATAAAATCAGGTTTCTTTCGTTCGAAACGGTGGATTTTTGTGAAATCACGATAAAACTGCTGTTTTAAACTTGCAAAAACATAGAAAAACGCTGTTTTGAACTATTCAAACTGACATATTCATGTTTCTTTCGTGTGAAACGGCAATTTATGAGAAATGACGATAAAATTGCTGTTTTAAACTTGCAAAAACATAGAAAAACTCTGTTTTGAACTATTCAAACTGACAAATTCATGTTTCTTTCGTGTGAAACGGCGATTTATGATAAATGACGATAAAATTTTTGTTTTAAACTTGCAAAAACATAGAAAAACGCAGTTTTCAACTATTCAAACTGACAAATTCATGTTTCTTTCGTGTGAAACGGCGATTTAGGAGAAATGACGATAAAATTGCTGTTTTAAACTTGCAAAAACATAGAAAAACGCTGTTTTTAACTGTTCAAACTGATAAATTCAGGTTTCTTTCGTTCGAAACGGTGTATTTTTGTGAAATCACGATAAAACTGCTGTTTTAAACTTGCAAAAACATAGAAAAACGCTGTTTTTAACTATTCAAACTGATAAATTCAGGTTTCTTTTGTGCGAAACGGCGATTTATGAGAAATGACGATAAAATTGCTGTTTTAAACTTGCAAAAACATAGAAAAACGCTGTTTTTAACTATTCAAACTGACAAATTCATGTTTCTTTCGTGTGAAACGGCGATTTATGAGAAATGACGATAAAATTGCTGTTCTAAACTTGCAAAAACATAGAAAAACGCTGTTTTTAACTATGATAAATCAGGTTTCTTTCGTTCGAAACGGTGGATTTTTGTGAAATCACGATAAAACTGCTGTTTTAAACTTGCAAAAACATAGAAAAACGCTGTTTTGAACTATTCAAACTGACATATTCATGTTTCTTTCGTGTGAAACGGCGATTTATGAGAAATGACGATAAAATTGCTGTTTTAAACTTGCAAAAACATAGAAAAACTCTGTTTTGAACTATTCAAACTGACAAATTCATGTTTCTTTCGTGTGAAACGGCGATTTATGATAAATGACGATAAAGATTTTGTTTTAAACTTGCAAAAACATAGAAAAACGCTGTTTTCAACTATTCAAACTGACAAATTCATGTTTCTTTCGTGTGAAACGGCGATTTAGGAGAAATGACGATAAAATTGCTGTTTTAAACTTGCAAAAACATAGAAAATCGCTGTTTTTAACTATTCAAACTGACAAATTCATGTTTCTTTCGTGTGAAACGGCGATTTAGGAGAAATGACGATAAAATTGCTGTTTTAAACTTGCAAAAACATAGAAAAACGCTGTTTTTAACTGTTCAAACTGATAAATTCAGGTTTCTTTCGTTCGGAACGGTGTATTTGTGTGAAATCACGATAAAACTGCTGTTTTAAACTTGCAAAAACATAGAAAAACGCTGTTTTGAACTATTCAAACTGACATATTCATGTTTCTTTCGTGTGAAACGGCGATTTATGAGAAATGACGATAAAATTGCTGTTTTAAACTTGCAAAAACATAGAAAAACTCTGTTTTGAACTATTCAAACTGACAAATTCATGTTTCTTTCGTGTGAAACGGCGATTTATGAGAAATGACAATAAAATTGCTGTTTTAAACTTGCAAAAACATAGAAAAACGCTGTTTTGAACTATTCAAACTGACAAATTCATGTTTCTTTCGCGTGAAACGGCGATTTATGAGAAATGACGATAAAATTGCTGTTTTAAACTTGCAAAAACATAGAAAAACTCTGTTTTCAACTATTCAAACTGATAAATTCATGTATCTTTCGTGTGAAACGGCGGTTTATGAGAAATGACGATAAAATTGCTGTTTTAAACTTGCAAAAACATAGAAAAACGCTGTTTTTAACTATTCAAACTGATAAATTCAGGTTTCTTTCGTTCGAAACGGTGGATTTTTGTGAAATCACGATAAAACTGCTGTTTTAAACTTGCAAAAACATAGAAAAACGCTGTTTTGAACTATTCAAACTGACAAATTCATGTTTCTTTTGTGTGAAACGGCGATTTATGAGAAATGACGATAAAATTGCTGTTCTAAACTTGCAAAAACATAGAAAAACGCTGTTTTCAACTATTCAAACTGATAAATTCATGTTTCTTTTGTGTGAAACGGCGATTTATGAGAAATGACGATAAAATTGCTGTTTTAAACTTGCAAAAACATAGAAAAACGCTGTTTTTAACTATTCAAACTGACAAATTCATGTTTCTTTCGTGTGAAACGGCGATTTATGAGAAATGACGATAAAATTGCTGTTTTAAACTTGCAAAAACATAGAAAAACGCTGTTTTGAACTATTCAAACTGACAAATTCATGTTTCTTTCGTGTGAAACGGCGATTTATGAGAAATGACGATAAAATTGCTGTTTTAAACTTGCAAAAACATAGAAAAACGCTGTTTTCAACTATTCAAACTGATAAATTCATGTTTCTTTCGTGTGAAACGGCGATTTATGAGAAATGACGATAAAATTGCTGTTTTAAACTTGCAAAAACATAGAAAAACGCTGTTTTTAACTATTCAAACAGATAAATTCAGGTTTCTTTCGTTCGAAACTGTGGATTTTTGTGAAATCACGATAAAATTGCTGTTTTAAACTTGCAAAAACATAGAAAAACGCTGTTTTTAACTATTCAAACTGATAAATTTAGGTTTTTTTCGTTCGAAACGGTGGATTTTTGTGAAATCACGATAAAACTGCTGTTTTAAACTTGCAAAAACATAGAAAAACGCTGTTTTGAACTATTCAAACTGACAAATTCATGTTTCTTTCGTGTGAAACGGCGATTTATGAGAAATGACGATAAAATTGCTGTTTTAAACTTGCAAAAACATAGAAAAACGCTGTTTTTAACTATTCAAACTGATAAATTCAGGTTTCTTTCGTTCGAAACTGTGGATTTTTGTGAAATCACGATAAAATTGCTGTTTTAAACTTGCAAAAACATAGAAAAACGCTGTTTTTAACTATTCAAACTGATAAATTCAGGTTTCTTTCGTGCGAAACGGCGATTTATGAGAAATGACGATAAAATTGCTGTTTTAAACTTGCAAAAACATAGAAAAACGCTGTTTTGAACTATTCAAACTGAAAAATTCCTGTTTCTTTCGTGCGAAACGGCGATTTATGAGAAATGACAATAAAATTGCTGTTTTAAACTTGAAAAACATAGAAAAACGCTGTTTTCAACTATTCAAACTGACAAATTCAAGTTTCTTTCGTGTGAAACGGCGATTTATGAGAAATGACGATAAAATTGCTGTTTTAAACTTGCAAAAATATAGAAAAACGCTGTTTGGAACTATTCAAACTGACAAATTCATGTTTCTTTCGTGCGAAACGGCGATTTATGAGAAATGACGATAAAATTGCTGTTTTAAACTTGCAAAAACATAGAAAAACGCTGTTTTGAAATATTCAAACTGACAAATTCATGTTTCTTTCGTGTGAAACGGCGATTTATGAGAAATGACAATTAAATTGCTGTTTTAAACTTGCAAAAACATAGAAAAACGCTGTTTCGAACTATTCAAACTGACAAATTCATGTTTCTTTCGTGTGAAACGGCGATTTATGAGAAATGACGATAAAATTGCTGTTTTAAACTTGCAAAAACATAGAAAAACGCTGTTTTCAACTATTCAAACTCATAAATTCATGTTTCTTTTGTGTGAAACGGCGATTTATGAGAAATGACGATAAAATTGCTGTTTTAAACTTGCAAAAACATAGAAAAACGCTGTTTTTAACTATTCAAACTGATAAATTCAGGTTTCTTTCGTTCGAAACTGTGGATTTTTGTGAAATCACGATTAAATTGCTGTTTTAAACTTGGAAAAACATAGAAAAACGCTGTTTTTAACTATTCAAACTGATAAATTCAGGTTTCTTTCATTCGAAACGGTGGATTTTTGTGAAATCACGATAAAACTGCTGTTTTAAACTTGCAAAAACATAGAAAAACGCTGTTTTGAACTATTCAAACTGACAAATAAATGTTTCTTTCGTGTGAAACGGCGATTTATGAGAAATGACGATAAAATTGCTGTTTTAAACTTGCAAAAACATAGAAAAACGCTGTTTTTAACTATTCAAACTGATAAATTCAGGTTTCTTTCGTGCGAAACGGCGATTTATGAGAAATGACGATAAAATTGCTGTTTTAAACTTGCAAAAACATAGAAAAACGCTGTTTTGAACTATTCAAACTGATAAATTCCTGTTTCTTTCTTGCGAAACGGCGATTTATGAGAAATGACAATAAAATTGCTGTTTTAAACTTGAAAAACATAGAAAAACGCTGTTTTCAACTATTCAAACTGACAAATTCAAGTTTCTTTCGTGTGAAACGGCGATTTATGAGAAATGCCGATAAAATTGCTGTTTTAAACTTGCAAAAATATAGAAAAACGCTGTTTGGAACTATTCAAACTGACAAATTCATGTTTCTTTCGTGCGAAACGGCGATTTATGAGAAATGACGATAAAATTGCTGTTTTAAACTTGCAAAAACATAGAAAAACGCTGTTATCAACTATTCAAACTGACAAATTCATGTTTCTTTCGTGTGAAACGGCGATTTATGAGAAATGACGATAAAATTGCTGTTTTAAACTTGCAAAAACATAGAAAAACGCTGTTTTTAACTACTCAAATTGATAAATTCAGGTTTCTTTCGTGCGAAACGGCGATTTATGAGAAATGACGATAAAATTGCTGTTTTAAACTGGCAAAAACATAGAAAAACGTTGTTTTTAACTATTCAAACTGATAAATTTAGGTTTCTTTCGTGCGAAACGGCGATTTATGAGAAATGACGATAAAATTGCTGTTTTAAACTTGGTAAAACATAGAAAAACG